>CAJVPP010004017.1:0-10288 GCA_910592005.1 Funneliformis mosseae
CTCTAATTGATCGAATTTTTTTTTTTGTATATTAATTTTCATTAACCTCCAAACGTTTTCTATAGGGTTTTGGTCTGAAAATATTGATGGCCAAGAAAGTACCTCAATGCCATTTTCCTCCTTCCATTTTTTCGCGATTTTCAATTGATGCTTTGGATCATTATCTTCTTGCAAGATCCAATCTATGTTACCTTTACCAAAAAGTTTAGAGGTAAAAGTCAGAAGACCTTGCTTATAAATAGTATATATAAATTCAGCATTAAGGTTTCTCTGAAAGCAAAATAGCTTACCAAATCCAGAAGCAGAAAAATATCCTTAAACATGAATTTTTAGTGGATGCTTAATAGAACGAAACACTTTTTTTCTACCAGGAAACTGCCAAACTTTTTTTTTGATGTATATAATTGAAATATATTCTCATCTATAAAAACAACTCGATTTCAATCAAAATTTTTATGTTTTTTTGCCTATTGCAATCTTTTCTTTTGATAGTTTTCTTTAAGCAAAGGTTTAGAAATTTCATTACTAAACTTTCCTTCAGACTTATAAAAATGTCGCCTTACTATTTCTACACTAAGCCTAACACCCCTTTCTTCTATTTTTTCTTTTATTTGAATGGCTGTTATATTATATTCTTTCTTTGCTATCTTTACAATCTTGTCATTTTGTTTTACGAATATTACACAAGGTTATTCTAGTCTTTCTGAAGTACTTAAGTCCTGATTTCATGATATCTTTTAACTCAATAATAGCTGTAGACTTACTATAACATATCTGTTTAGCAATAAATCTAAAACTAAACTTTGGACCAGCTGGATGCTTATGTAAAAAGATAATTTCATATTATTTCTCTAAAGAAAATTCTATTTTTCAAGCAAAAGTTTGATGATTATCTAAATTTTTTTTTATATTATTGATACTTATAAATTTATAGGTAATCATGTATTGTGTTATATTATATTTCTGAAAAATTTAAGGGGTAGTTATATAATAATTTTAGACGATCTTAAGCAGTTAAATACTTATGATCGCTACTGTACTATACCATATGACCTTAATAAAATCAGTAAAATAATTGATATGTCAGCTTAAATTATATTTTAAGCTAGATCTAACTATAACTATTTGCAATATACATACTTTTACTTTTAAAATGTGAATAATGTTAAGTCTGCTTTGAAGAATACTAACCTTATTTTTAATAATAAAAAATTAGAATGGATTGACTCAAAGAAAAAATTTTGTGTAATATACTCTTTACTCATCACAATACCTCTACATGTCTAAAAAATGACAACCTTCCAAGGATAAAAGTACACAAAATCTTTATCAATGTTTTCAATCTGCATAATTTACTGGTTATACTACATTAAAAAAACCTATCTAAGAAGCTATACGAAATAATATTACTTTTGCAAATGTTACTAAATCTTTTTCATAATAACAATCTAAAGGTAATAGATAACACAAACTACATCTTTCATATTACTAAAACATAAAAGTAATAACACACCTTGATCACCTGTAATTAACAGAGACAACAGAACAAATTATGACTTATCACCTAATTGGGTAGATGAACCATTTGACAGTGATAAAACTATATTTGATAATATAAAATACATTATCCTTTAACTTGACTATATTGAGAAACACTTAAGTGATTTCTCAAAAAAGATTAAATTCTCTGAAAAGTGCTTCACTGTTATTGACAAAGCTCTACACATTAAAACTATTACGCCTTTAAATACTATTATATATAACAATATATTTTCTGAAAAGCACAATCCTGGTGATGAAAAGTACCCTTACATTGATGCTTTAAAATGTACTGCAGTTATCAAAAATAATACTAATAACAAATTATTAATAATCTACCAAAAACAACAAGAACGTATTTTGTCCTTTACCTCTATTATCAATGAATTAATCAACTTATACGGTACCCTTCAATTAGTTTTACTCAATAAAGGACTTCTCAATAAATATGATATGCAGAATTTCTTTTCCATAATAGATACGCTTGATAAATAGATTAAAAGCTATATTGGCTATTTTTCTAAATTTTAACCTTATCAATAAACACTGTCTCTACAAATATTAATGTTACCCCTATTTCCAACTCATTAACTTCTATCAATATTCCTACTTTTAGAATTGCCTCTCATGATACTCATTTATTAACAAATATTGCTAAACAAAATTTTTTATTTTCTTTATATAATACTTACAAATTCAATATAATCGCATTACAAGAAACAAATTTTAAATTGTCTAACTTATTATATTTCAATAAATTATTTTCACTATACATCACCTTTTTCAGCAAGTTCATAAACTTACAATCTCACAGGTTTGGAATGTCTCTGTCCTTCAATACTAGTTTATCAAAATATGTATATAAACATGACTTTAATTTGATAGAGTTGTGTACGCCAATTTCTAATTCTCTAATAAACAAAAATTGATCATTATAAATTGTTACCTACCACTAAGAAAAGAAACCAACATGTTATGAAAAGAAATATAGAAATACGTCTCTGGTTTAATTGAAAAAGCCATAAAAGAAGACTGTCACATTATCCTTTTGAATGATTTTAATATTGACCTTAATCATCTCCATAATTCTTCTTTTGCTAAATTATTTATAGATTCTCTATCTTATTTTAATTTATACGACTTCTTTGATCTCTCGTTCAATAAAGACAGGAATTTATATTCTACCTTTTTTTGTACTAATAGTACATCTAAAATAGATTATATATAGATGACTCTTGAGTTATCTATCAACATCCTAAAATGTGATACTATTCCAGTCACCTCAAATATCTCTAATCATCATGTTGTTATTATACAAGTAAATAATTTTCTCAAAATCAAGTTTAACGATTAGAAGTATCCTATCAAATAGTCTTTTAATATGAATCTATAGATAATGTTAAATAAAACAAATTCACTAGTAAACTTGAAAATCTAGTCAAGTATAGTATACTCATTAGAATCAATCAACAAAATATTTGGACACAAAATTCCTACAACAAATATTAGGACTTATTTCATAAACTCATCATTGCATTAGTAAAAAAAGTTATTTTAATCTTAAAGTTCAAAGTCATTTACCATATTCCCAAACCAGTTGCTTCTCAATCATATACAGCTACATTAAATCTCTATAGCAGTTTACTCAGGTAATAAAAAAATGCATTCTTAATAAAACATTTACTGATAAATGATTATATCTCTACAACAAAATTTTAAACATATCACATTTTTGCAAGTTTAATATGATTTTCATTAACCCTCTAAATCCATCTCTTTATATCAAAGCAGTTCTCTATAATATTAGTTTTTTACTTACGGATTTGAAGGTAAAAGCTAAAATTTACGAACATGAATTTAAATTCAAGAGTATCCAAATTGCCTTATAGTCTAGACTTAACAACTTCAAAGCTAGCCCTTCAAAGATGCTTGATTCAGCACTCAATAGAAGAAGAATAGTTATTATTTTTGATAGATATATCAATAATACTAATCTAAAACAGAACCTCCTTACTGATGAATCTGACGTTAAAATAGAAGTAACTTATCACTTTCAACAGGTTATCAACACACAATATATAGTTAAAGTGATTTTTAAAGAATAGTTTTTGGAATATTAACCTAAGGAGTATATTAATCTAACAGTATATAGTAAATTTTGTGATCCACCTACCGCTAATGAATGATATAAATTAATTGCACAACTTCCTAAAGAAAAATCACCTGATCCATCTAAAATTTTTAATAAAATGCTTTAATATCTTAGCATTTCTGCTAGAAAGATCCTTTGGTTTATTATATATGAGTTACATTAATAAAAATATCATTTAATATTTTCTTTTTTATGCTACCATTCTTTAAATTTTTTTAATTTTTTTCTTTAAATTGCCTAAACATTTTCAATTATATTGAGATTCAGGCTATAAGAGAACTATGAAAGAAACTGATTTAAAAGGTGAGTCTTTAAGTCTTATTTAACATTATTAGAAGTATATTTTAAATCATTATTTTGCTAAAATACTAGCATAATAATCTATTTGTATTATTATAGAGAACCATCAAGAATTTTGTAATATAAGTGATAATTAAGATTTTCATTAAAAATATGTATGCTGATCTTTCTTTAATATTAATTATAGCTTAAAAATACATCTTAAAATATTTAACCATAGGTTAAATACAATTTCTGTCTTTAAATAATATGATAGTAGTATTACAAAATATTTGAATTATAGTTTTATCAGAAAAACCATTTTTTTCTAATTATAATACAAGTAATCATGTACTTAAGATAAGTGATTATTTTTTACTTTCTGAATTAATAGAGAAACTTTCTAAAAAAAACTGATACATAACCAATATCATAAAGTTTTCACTAAATAGTTATTTCACTGACCTCTAAATTTATATCCTTTTCTTTAATATGATCTTTAATTCTCCTAATAATTATGCTTAATAATTCTTCAAATTTGGCAATATTATTTAAAGGTCAATTTTCATAGTTAACCAAGTTGATAAATATTAAAAATATTACTATTCTTTCGCAAAGAAACAACATTTCTTTCACAAGAGTGTAAGGAAACTCCAGTTCAGATAAAAATTTCTCTTGCACTATGAATATTTTTGTCTTAAAAAAACTTTATAACTTTGTGATTATTCTTTATAGATGTCAATTGCATTTTAGTAATGATAAGTAAAAAAATATTTTGAAACCTGTTTTTTATTTATTTATTTTTTAAATAAGCATTCTAATATCTAATTTTGTTTAATAAACAATAGTCAATCAAGATAATGAAGATACTACAATTAAAAAAAGAAATAATGTCCCTACCATCATTATTTTTAGTGAGAACTGTAATCAATATTGTATTAAAGACAATTTTTAATAATATATATCATACTATTTACAAGATTTAAGATTTTACGATATTCTTAAAATAATTTATAAATAAATTAAATTAGTTTATAAACTAGAAACTTTTTAAATTTCTTTTATTATCTCAATATAATTGATAATAAATAGATTAAATTATATAAAAAGTATCTTTATTTGTATCAAAGTATCAAGTTATTTTATCAGATCTTAATACTATTTTCTTATAAGATATCATCTTAACCAAATTAATTTTACTTGATTTCAGAAAAATTTTTACTGCAGCAGCTAAATTATAGGAAATAAAATTTAAATCTAAAGTGATTTAGAAAGCTATTAATTAATATTACTCTAATTTAATTAACAATTAAAAACTATATTTGACTCTTTTTTCTTGACTATTTTTATTATATTAACAATTAGACCAATTGGACTTTGTAAAACTACATACAATTTGAATTAGATATATAAATTTTATATGTTTAATTATCTAATATATGTAATTGAAATAATAAAATTACTAGCACTGATTTTTATACTAATATTTATTTGATTATTATTTCAATAATAATAGTTTTCATAAAGAATTCTTAACTGATTTACTTGATATTAAAAATAAAACTGCTCAATATGTTCAAAAAGTAATTAGCTTAAAATATTTTAATTTAGCATTTTTTAGTTTATAGGAATAAGTTTATAAACTTAGTTAATCTATTGACTTATCTATTTATGATTTAATTATATTATCTTTAATAGAAGAAGAATAATATAATATTATTAAGAAATTTCTAAATAATAAAGTTTCTGGTTTATTTAAAATCCTTAATGAAATATTAAAATATCTTAATTCCTACATAGCAAAATATTTCTAGAAAATCATCTATAAAAATTTAACTTTTAATTTAATTTTTAGTAAATAGAATCTTATATTTATATATCAGATTCTTAAACTAAAACTATAGAAATACAATTTTAACAATTCTTATTCTATTATATTATTAAAATATTTACATAAAGTATTAGTAAAGCTTATTAATAGTTAACTTTTAAATATTTTAGTTAATTATAATATATTAAAAAAAATAATTTCATTGGCTTACTATTTCAAAATACTTTTAAAACTAATACATATTTTTGAAAACATTCATTATGATGTATTATTTTATTATAATAATTTATAAATTTTATTTTAAGATTTAAAGGCTTATAATAAAATTAAAATTATAATGCTGATCAAAATCTTATATTATCTTTGTATTCTTAGATTATTTATTAAATTTTTAATATTGATTTTTATCTTACATTTCAATTAAGTTTTTATATTACATGATAATAAAGATATATATCTTATTCTATTTGATATTGAATAAGGTAAAATTATTTCTCTAATTTAATTTATCTATTATAATTTATTATTATATTTTATACAAATTTTTTATTTAGTTATATAAAAACATTTAATGAAAATCTGATATTACTAAATATATACACAAAGTTTTTAAATCATATACTCATTTTTATATATATATATAATATTTTTTAAATATTAGATTTTAAAGCTATTCTTAGTAAATTATAATTATAATAAACTTCTTTTTATATATTAAATAATAAATAAATTAACTGAAATAAATCAATTCTTATGATTAACTATAAAGATTTTAATTCTTTTAATTATAAATTCAATGGAAAAAATATTTAACTTTTATTTCTTTCTCATAAAGAATCTACTTATTATTTTAGTGTTTAAGTTTTATTTTTTAATAACAATCAATAATTATTAAGCAAATCTCAGATAAATTTGCAAAAAAAAAAAATATTTTTGATAAAAAAAGATTAATAATAAAATAATAAATTGTTATACTTTTTTATATAATAGTAATCTCTTATATTCTATATAAAATTAAATTTATTTTTATATTTTACTTAATTTATAACAACTTTATGAAATCTTTCAGAATATTCTTTAAAAAGAAACTTTAATTATTAATATTTATACTATCTTCTATTTTATATTTTACCTTTGATTATAATCTCTTACATTGTTATGTTAGACTTTTTAGGGATAATTAATGATATAATATTACTTAATTTAACCTCAAGATTATATATATATTATAATTATAATTATTAGAATAGTTGTTATTATTTTCTATTATAAATTAATCTTACAATAATGCAAATTTTTTTAAAAACTAATGATCTTTATTTTTATCTATAACAAAAAAAGATAGTCTTATTTTTTAATAATATTTATATAATAACTTTTTTTAAAATAAATAAAGATGATTTATTATTTATTTTATCTATTTTTATTTACAAGTATTATTGATAAGCAATTTACAAAATTAAACCATTATTTCTGATATTTGTTAACTAACTTACTTTTATAATAGATAGTATTTATTTATATTATTTAATTTTAATATATATTATGATATAATTTATAATATCTACTAAATAGTTTGTCTAATTAAAATTAAAGTTTTAATAAACTTTATAATTTAAATTTATGAATCAAAGCTATTCTCTACATGTGTTAATTTGTAAATCTTAATAATAACTCATTAATTTTAATATTTCAAAAATTAATCTAATATTTATTACTAATTAATCAAACTAATTTATAATAATATTATAAAAAAAGTAATTAAATTAAAAGATATAACAATTTACATATAGCATTATTTGTCAAAATAATCAGATTATTATTAAACAGCTATCACTTTTTACTTTAAATATAGTTTATTCAATTTTTTAGTATTTATTTCTTATAAATAATAAAGACAAATTTTTATGCTATTTATAATAGCTATTCTTATTACTATTTATGCTTTATCTTTTAATATATAAGATAAAACTTATACTAATTCATAAGCTGCCATTACTTTATATCATAAAATTGTTAAATTATAAGTAGAATTTCTTTCTTTAAACCTATTTTAAAATTTTTTACTTTTACATAAATGATCCCTTTAATCTAATTTTATATAAAAATCTATATATAATATTCAATAAAGTTAAAATATATAGCAATGATTCATTTAACAATAAAGTAGATTTATTAATAAAATAGTTAAATGTCTACTATATTTATATTAATCTTGATTACCTAAAATTAAAATATTTTTTATGTTATAACTCTATACTAATAATTACTTCTTCTTATTTATATATTAAATATAAATAATAAATATCTTAAATAAAAAGCTTTTTTAATTTTACTACAAATTATTCCTTATTTTAATTACCCTATTAACTAGACTATTCTATTTTATATATTGAATAATTCTGATAATACATGCATTATTTTATTTAATGTATATAAAAAAATAATTTAAATTAAAATTAGTATTGCAACTCCTTCTAAAATTAGATATTATATATATAATATCTTATTATATTTCAAATAATTATTTCTAATATAATTTCACAAAAAAAGATTTTATATATATATGATTATTTCCTATAAATTCCTAATCTTTAAATAATATTATTCTTTAATATAAATATATTTTATATTTTATTTAATAATCTTTAACAGATTTAATAATAGTATACTTATAATAAGCAATTTGATTATTTACTCAAATCTATAATAATTTATATTTTATAGATTTAATAAAGAAATAGTTTCTCATTTCTTTTTATTATCTATTAATAATATCATTTTTAACAAATAACTATCATTAGGATTACTTTTTCTTATTTGATGAACTGAATAACATTCTTATAAGAGTGTTATCCAATTCCACTATAATGTTATCTAGTTATGAGTATATTATTACCTAGTTACTATTTTCAGCATTCTGTGACCTTTTTATTGTTTTATTACTATCTACTTGATTTTATACTTTATAGCCTTTTTATTGCTTTATAGATATACACTTGATTTTATTGCTTTATCCTCTTTTTATTTCCTTTTAGCTATCCACTTATTTTTATTGTTCTGTAATACTTTGTAATTAAGATGCTAGGCTAATATTGATTGCAAATAATTATATTGTGATTGCGTGATGCAGTAAATTGCAAATCAGATTTTGGCTAGCATTATGCTATATTTTTGACCTGATTTTAGACAGAATATCTTGGTTTTCTGTAATTAGATTCATGCTATTTTGAGCTTATTTAAAAAGGGGCATTGAGAGCTTTTTAATAATACTAAGATCATATAAATCATATATCTGGATGCTGAGTTATTGCATCTCATAGTTTTGAAAAAAAATATGAAATAGTACTGGCTGAAATTAACAAAATCTACTACGCCTTACTGTATTAATCACGTATTTTAATTTTTCGTTAGATTCAAGCACTTTTTCATCACTTTCAAATAACTTTTGAGTAACTTTTGAGGGTCTGGTTTGGTGATCATTTGGTTAGAAAATCAGATATGTAATTTGCATTATATTGATCAGCCTATATATTTTTCTTTTTGATTACCATTTCTTGATTGCTGGATAAGACACATGCAAAGTGCCAAATTTGCAATTTATCTATTTGCTAAAGATATATAATAATTCATTCATTCATTTTTTGATTATCAATGAGATACATGCAAAGTGTTAGTATTGTATTATTCTTGCAATCCTGTCTTTTATGACCCTTTTGATTATTGAAGATGAAGTATAAAGTGCTAAATTAGTTTAAGTTATATTACTTTTATACTTTTTTATGTGTATTCTTCTAAATTTTTTTGCTTTTCTAATCTTTCTGCCTATCAGTGGTAGGCCACTCAAGTGAAATTTCTTTTTTCTTTCTTATATATAATTCTGCTTGAGTAGATTACCATAAACTTGCTTATTTTTGCTTTTTAGCTCTTATTTTTGCATAATTACTACCTTATCTAAGTGCCTTTAGCTGATTACTTTAGAATATTACCATATTGGTAGGCCACTCAAGTATAATTTAGTATAATTTGATATATTTATTGCATACACTTACTAATAATCAGATTGAAGACTAACTTTACATACTTTTTTATTTCGTTTTTGAGTTATACATATTACATTTTTTATTTTGAACTTTCCAAGTTTCTATATAATTTTATACTAGTTTCTTATATATACATTATGTTTTTTACGTGAAAAAATGTCAAACTTTGCCCTAAAATAATAAATAAAGCAATTAGGCTCTTCTTTGATTTAGTCAATCTTGATTATGAGCCTGATTATAATGATCATGTACAGTCCCTAGCAAAAAGAATAGCAGTATAATCTTTTATTATATAATTAACATTTTTTTGTAAGGATTTATATAAACAATTACATAGTATTTTATATGTATTACTAATCTGAATGTTATATGAGGCCTTTGCAATAAAAAGGGAGGAAACTCAAAAAAAAATAAAAAATGAGTTAATAATAAATCTGAACAAAT
>CAJVPP010004018.1:0-10285 GCA_910592005.1 Funneliformis mosseae
ATATTTTTCAAATTATTAATAGGAAAATTAATTTTAATACATAAATTATAACAATAGCCTTAAATTTAAGGGGACATGCACTGTGACCGCTATGATTTGAGAAATTGATGAAGAAGCTAGAATACAATTAGATGAAGATCGCTTGGAATACATTTTAAATGATCCTACATATAATTGTGACGTATATAAAGTAAAACTAAACAAAGAAATACCTCAATATACTGAATCTACCAAACATAGCGATTGGTAACATTTTGAATTTAACGAATATTTACAAATGGCTAGTCTAAATGAACTAATATCAATGTATAATAAATATAGAGAACTTTTCATATCTAAACTAAAGGAACATATTATTACCAGTAATACAGCACGTGATGAACCTATTAAGGATGCATTGTTTATTGAAGCCCAAGTGGAAGGATATCCTGTAAATGCTCTAGTAGATACTGGATCTGTAAGAAATATTATTACTCAGTGGTATCTTAGGCAAATCAATAAGGAAATTGATGAACCTGCAAAAATAAAAATTATGGGAGTGGATGAAAAAACTATGATACCTTTAGGAACAATTAAAGGAGTTACAGTAGAAGTTAATAAAATAACTGTTAATGAAGATATGCTAGTAACTAATGCTATAGGATATAATATTATCTTAGGAAATACCTGGTTGCAAAAAGTTTGAGCGATTATTGACTATGATACTGATATTCTAGTTATACAACAAGAATATCAAACTTCTACGACACCTATAACTTGCATACAAGACATACATCCAGGAAGGTTTACACTAATCAAGCCTAAAATAATAGTAGATGAATTAGAATTTGAAGAAGAGGAAAACATCGATATTCAACAATGTTTTGCTATTGTTTCCAAAGAAAAAGAGAAAGTAATCCAAATAAATAGAAAGGAATATCCTGAAATATACTTACAACAAATTGAATATAAAATAGATGTTCAACAAAATAGAAATTGGAAGGGATCGATTACATGTTAGTGTTTGAAAAATTTAGGAAATGAAGGCCAATATAATGACTGTAGAGAAATTGTAAGAACAGTACAAACTTATCAATACTATAGAAATAGTATAGATCTATAAGCTGCCTATAAAGTTCAAATCAAAGAAAATGATATTTGAATAAAAATTGGTAATAATTCAGAAAAATATACAACCTGTGAAAAATTAACAGACTCTTCTTTAAAACAATTAGAAACATTTCTTGAAAAAAATTTTAATAGTTTTGCAACTACACTACAGGAATTGACACATTTAGAGTAACATGAACATAGTATATTTACTGAAAATGTACCACCAGTTGCATTAAAAGCATATTGAACATCAGTAAAAGATGATCAGTATATTCAGCAGGAAATTCAAAATATGTTAGATCAAGGAATTATACGACCTTCTCAAAGTTAATGGAGCTCACCCGTAGTTCTTGTAAGAAAAAAGAATGGAAAAATGAGATTCTGTGTAGACTATAGGAAATTGAATGATGTAACAATAAAGGACCAATATCCTTTACCAAGGATTGATGAGTTATTAGAATCTTTAGGAGAAGCAACATGGTATATTACTTTAGACTTAGCTTCAGGGTACTGGCAGTTCAAGGTCAGGGAACAGGACAAATCCAAAATAGCATTTATTACAAAACATGAGTTATATAAATTCAATGTAATGCCATTCAGATTGTACAATGCATCAGTCACCTTTCAACGAGCTATGGATGATATATTACGAAAAATAAAAGAAAAATTCATATTAGTATACCTTGATGATATCATCATATTTTTAAAAATTATGATGAATATATACAACATCTCCAACAGATTTTCAATTTATTAAAAGAAGCTCAATTGAAAATAAATCCAGAAAAATGCCATTTCTGCACAAATAAAATTCAATTTTTAAGACATGTAATATTAGGATAAGGGATACAATCTGACTCAGCAAAGATTGAAAAGATCATTAACCTCAACACTCTATTTAATGTTAAACAATTACGAACTGTATTAGGATTATTCTTTTATTACTGACGCTTTGTTAAAAACTATTCTAAATTGGTAGCCTCATTAAATGATTTGCTGAAAAAAAATGTGCCTTACAATTAGACAAAATAATATCAAGAGGTTTTTGAAATACTTAAGGAAAAATTGACAACTGCGTCAATCTTATCCTATCCTGATTTCAATCAATCTTTTATTTTGAGTACTGATGCAAGTATTATAGGACTAGATGCAGTATTTTCACAAAAAGACAATGAAGAAAGAGAACATCCTATTTGGTATACAAGTAGAACATTAAGCCCAGCTGAGAAAAATTACCATATTATTGAACAAGAGGCTTTAGTAGTAGTATAGGCAGTTAAATATTTTAGGAGGTACTTAGAGAATAATATATTTATTCTATACACCGATCATTCAGCATTGCAGTAATTGTTGAATCAACTCACTAAAGAAAAGGATAGTAAAAGGATTATCTGTTGGAAAATTCTATTATAATAATTTCAATTTAAAGTAAAATATCGCAAAGGAAAGGTAAACGCAAATGCTGATACTCTCTCAAGGATTGATGAATTACAGGCACCAAACACATCACAAACTCTAATATCAATAGATCATGGATAAATAATAATATCAAAATATAATTCAATATCTTACCAACTACACTTATCCAGAAAATTGCGATACTTCTCAACAGAAACAAATTCAACGATTATCAACCCACTACATTGCTAAAAATTCACAATTATACAAATCAATTAAGAAAGGAT
This sequence comes from Funneliformis mosseae, assembly GCA_910592005.1. Taxonomy (NCBI): domain Eukaryota; kingdom Fungi; phylum Glomeromycota; class Glomeromycetes; order Glomerales; family Glomeraceae; genus Funneliformis; species Funneliformis mosseae. The sequence goes on from CAJVPP010004018.1 coordinate 2,778, forward strand.
TAAAAAGAGTAATTACACAAGAACAAGTAGAAGTACTCTTATTTAATTTACACAAAGATATATCAGGAGCTTATCTAGGAATTGAAGTGATATACAATAAGGCTAAAGAACAATATTATTAGCCTCAAATGTTTGAAGATACTAGAGAATATATGAAAAATTGTGATAACTGTCAACGAAGAGGGCCAAGTACCAGAAAAGAACCATTACATCCTATTTTAGTTAAAGCACTTTTTCATCAGGTAGAATTATATATAAAAGGACCACTATCTATTACAAAAATAGGGAATAGATACATAATAGTTGCAATGGACTACTTTACAAAATGGCCAGAAGCTAAAACCATTAAGGATATTAAGGTTAATACAGTAGCGAAATTTCTATATGAAAAAGTGATATGCCGACATAGTGCATCTGAGGAAATACTTACAGATCGAGAAATATCATTCATGAATCAAGTAATAGCATAATTATGTCAAAAGTTTCAAACGAAATATCAATTGACATCACTATACCGACCTCAAACAAATGGAATGATAGAAAGATTTAATCGAACTATAAGAGAGTATTTAGCCAAATTAGTATATGATCAAGAAAATGAATAGGATACTTATGTTTCATCAGTATTATTCGCCTACCAAATAATAAAACATAAAAGTATAGGTTATACTCCATTTTACCTTATGTATGGACAACAAGCAACATTACTAATAGATTTGCAATTAAATTCTGTTGAAACAGATGAGCAAAATATTAATAATGCTCTGATGAATAGATTAACAAATTTAATTGACAAATTGGAACAAGATAAATGGGATGCACTTGATAATATGAATTAAACACAAGAGTGATAAAAAGATCAGCATAATGATCAGTGAGTATCAGAAAGATTAAAAATTGAAGAGAAAGTTTTAGTTGAGAAAATATGGAAATGATGAGATATGTCAGTCAAATTGGAAGCTTAATGGATTAGTCCTTATTATATTCATGATATAATTGGTTTCAACAATTACAAATTAAGGTCACTAAACAGATGAATAGTTAGAGGAACAGTACATAGTGATTGATTAAAGAAATATAACGAACAGGAAATGAAACTAATGATAATTATTACCTAAATTAGATATCAATCTTAGTATACTCCTGATGATCAATAATTATAATATAAATAGATTCAGTTTTATTAAGATAGTAATAACAAAAAAAAGGATATTACAGGAATATTGACGGATATATTTTGATTTATTAGAATTTAGTCTATCTAATGTAATTTTACCATTCTTATCTGATATGTCTTCTTAAGATTTAAATATGAAGATAAAAACACTATTTCGATATACATAATGACAAATAGTTACAAGAAAAAGAAAAAAATCTTTGATTTATCTTTATTATATAGAAGAAATAATTGACAAAGAAAATATTTCGCAAAAAGATTTAAAATTATTAAAGTATTATTATACTGCAGCAAAACGATTGTTTCTTATTTTTGAAGACAATATTAAACAAATTATGAGAACGCAACATGTTAATATTTGAATGGTAGAAAGACTTAAAATTAATGAATTCAATGAATTGATTTAATAGAATTCTGTATTGAAAGAACCTGATCTTGAAATAGAAATATAAAAGTTATTAAAAATTAGAAGTCGACATCATGTGATTAAAAAAAAATTATTTTATTTTTTTATATCATTATTTTATTGGAAAACTTTATAGATTTAAAAAGAGCAAAAGTGCAACGATGTGCAAAATTTTATTTGAATAATTGAGAAATACAAATTCGAGATACATAAAATCAGAAATATGAAAAAGATACAACAAGGAAAAATTATTCTATAAAATATATCAAAATTATAAAACTCACAGGAAACTATAGGATAGAAAAGAGGAAAGAGAGTGTAGGTCACATATTAGTTAAAAACATACGACAAGCGTAAATATGAACCAGCCAAAGCGTACAACATCCCTTTCCATTAATATTAGCAATCATTAATTATTACGAACATGATAAGAAAAATTAAATTTACGACTTCTCTGGTGTAATTGTACGACTACTCCTTGAAACAATTGCTGAAGATGAACTATTTCTTCTAAAAGTCATTCCTCTCTTTCAGAAGACAGAGCTATTTGTTGTTGAAGGTCATTGAAATGTTGTTGGAGACCATTGTAGAGGAACTCTAAATCTAAAAACTCTTCATTCCTATTGTCTAAACGAGAAGAAAGATTCGTCAGTTCATTAATTAGTTTAATAATTTCCCGTTGTTGTCAATGATTCTCTATTTCCAAGTTATTAATATGTTCTCAATGTTTTTTAGAAAGAGTGGACTGGCGAGTGATGAAAAAACAGCTTTTTTGTTGTTTATCCATATTGAAAATTAAAAATTATTATATATTTTTTTTTTAAGAAAAGTTTGGAATTTTACAATAGTTTTGGTTAACAAAGCAAAAATTTAAAGGAAATAGATAAAATTTTTGACGAATATTTATACATAAAGAAAGTGGCTGTGTCGAACTCTTGGAAATTCTCAAGATCGTGAGAATTTCCTCTTCTATAAAACATAAACAAATAATTATTGGATAATTATTTGTTAATAATCATCATATGAAATCATGCAATTGATCAGTAAAATTTGCAATACTATCATGTAATCAATTGACAAATTACAACTCATAGAATAATTTAGAATAAAATAGAATATTTTAGAAAATTTGTTATTTGGGAATCTATAAACAAAGAGTTTCATAATAACAAATATTTTAGAAATTCACTGGAGTTCATTTTAAAAGGGAGGGATATGTTATAGGAAGATATTAATCTAAAAGATCATGTGACACACGTGACTAAAAGACATATTGACTGCATCACGTTAAATGACAAAGACAGTGAAAACGAGAGAAATAAATTAAACAAAGGTTACGTAAAAAACCTAGAAGTCGTCAGAAAATTCTATTATATGATTAATTATTTTGTATTATTAATTATTTATTATTTATAATCAATTAGTATTTTATTTATTTATATTAGCAAATTTTAGTATAAATAGGATAGCTTTAAGATTTGGTTAAGACAGATAACTTTGAGTAGCAATAAACAGTAGTAGATAACAAGAGATAATAATTTGTAAACAATTAGAATTCAATTAGTTTTTATCACCAACAAGATAAATACTAATAACAATTATATGCTAACAAATATAATTGTACTGAATTCTTTATTCCTTAATAAAATCCTAAAGTTTATTCTAAATATACATTATCATTTGAAGTAATAATTATTTGTAAACCCTTCAGAACTCTCCCTAAAAAGTATTTAATAAAAGCTAAATCCCTTTGTTAATCTTGCGTTAATACTAATTTTCAGTTGTTAATATCATAAGATAACAGTATTTACAAACACATTAAAAGGACCATCAACGTTCATTTTATCTTTTTTGTTGCTGGTTGTAATTTCAGTGACTGTATTAGTTTCTTTAGTTTTCCCTTTATTAAGAGGCGAAGGTGTAATTTCAGATGTTTGATCAACTTCCATAGTGATTACAGGAGGTTGTGTAATATTAGAACTTTCAGCAGCAGCTTCTTGTTCAGTTGTTTAAGTGATATTCTATCTTTTTTGTGATGGTAATTTTTCTTTAATTGGCAACACAGAGCGACCATGGTTGTTAGATTTTTGATTTTTTTTAGGCATTTGTGGTGATTAGCAGAAAGAGTCAGATTTTTATCTGCAGATTTTATCTTTAAAACAAAAAAATTTATAAAACTAACCTTTTTATTTTGGTAAATTTATGATCAATTTTGAACCAATCAAAATTAATTAATAATTATGTGATAATTCAAAAAAATCTCGCTCGTCATTGTTGCAATCTTTTTCTTAGTTGTCTGATCCCCATGGGTTAAAAGATCTAATCCTAATTTCCTACTTGTTGATTTATTATATACCTGTCTTGGTCCACGTTGACGTTTGTTTGAATGATTATATTCGCTTGTGTGAATTTGGAAAGGCGGATTAACAAAATGGAAATAATCATCTATTGTCCCGTTTGGGTCTTTATTATTCTCCTAAAATTAAAATCGAAGTTTATTAGGAACAAGATCGCAAAATAACAACTATAAATAAAAAATGTTTCGACCAATCCATTGAAACTTCCACCATATATATTCCCATTTATAGTTTCACTGATGCCTGCAATTGTCACCCGTCCACGTAAGCGTAATTCCTTCCTACTCCCTCGCTCTTTACGGTCTGGTTGGTAACCCAAGTAAGGTCACCGACGCGCCAACACCAGTTTCGTGGCTCGGCAAAGAGCCTTGAATGAGCGCCTACTAAGGACGTCCACGTCACGCCACTTTCCCAACCTAAATTCCCAATAAAAAATCAGCACCTACTTTTGATATTTATCAAATAGCGCCTGAGCACTTTTCTTCTTGATAACTTGCTCGAAGTTAACGATTTTTTTGAGCCAATTTATGTAAGAATCTATTTCATTTAGAAAGGTTCTAGTTCGCATTCATTTAGAAATCCAAGAATGCTCCAATTCGCATGATCTTGGTCGAAATACTTGTGTATTTATTAGACGTGTTTCTATTAGACATGGATATGTAATTTTTGGTTACCTTAATAAGAAATGCAGGTCACGTGGAAAAACGTTGAATAATTGAAATTCTCTCCCCGATGGCATTTAAAGATGCATTTATTTAAAATTTCTTTTTGCGAGTTGTAAGATCACTCATCTTGGTAAAATTATACCATCAAGAAATCCTATCTTGATTATCTTGATTATTTTGATGATAATCGATTCTCACTAAAAGTAATTTGATTAATAAACATTTTCAATAATGTACTTTTCAACGAAATTTATTATAACTCGAACATTAATAACGCGAGCATTCTTTTCAAAGTTTACAAGACGAAATTTTTATAATAATCATTCCTATATAAGATATAACGAAGAAAAAGATAATTTTAGTCGATGTTCTTCACAATTTAGAGCACAAGCTTTAATCCCTTTTGTCGTTGAACAAACGGTATATATTATCATGCAAATAAAGGTATAATTTTGTAAAATTTATTAATATTATATATATATATATATAGGCAAGAGGAGAACGATCGTATGATATATTTTCTCGATTGCTAAAAGAGCGCATTGTATGCCTGAACGGTCATGTAGGTATCAAATTTTCGTGATCTTCCAAGGTATTTCTGAAAATTTCTTATAAATCTAAATTAAAAGGTGGAGGATGAAATCGCAGCAGTAGTAGTAGCACAATTATTATTCCTTGAAGCCGAAAATCCAGACAAACCAATCAGCTTATATATCAATAGTCCCGGTGGAAGTGTTACGGCTGGAATGGCAATTTACGATACTGTAAGTTATTTTAAATTTATTTAATAGTCATGTGTCTTATTCTTATTTTTATAATTTCTAACATAAAAAAATACTTATTGATAGATGCAGGTATTTGAGATTTCACGTGTATAATTTACTTAAGGTCACGCGTTTATTTAGATATTTGTCTAATTATTTATTTACTCAGTATATTCAATCGCCTGTATCAACACTTTGCAACGGTCAAGCATGTTCAATGGGTTCATTATTACTTGCAGCTGGTATTATGATACTATTAATAATTTTTTTTTTTTTTGTTGGAGGTTTTTATTTAAATTGTTTTATCTCCTTTAAATAGGTGAAGAAGGTAAACGATATTCACTTCCAAACTCAAGTATAATGATACATCAGCCAATGGGAGGAGCAGCAGGACAAGCAAGTGATATTGCTATTCATGCAAAAGAAATACTAAGAGTTAGAGAAAGATTAAACAAGATTTATCAAAAACATACAAAGAAACATAGTTTAGAAGATATTGAGAAAGCTGTTGAAAGAGATTATTTTATGACTGCTGAAGAGGCATTAGAGTTTGGATTAATTGATAAAGTATTGGAAAAAAGAGAAATAAAATCGTCAGATTCTGATGAGAATTGATAAATACATTTTCAGCATATATCCATGACAACATGGCATTTTAACATAAATATTAATTTTCATGTTATTTGGTCGTGATATTCTTGAAATTAAATACTACCCCGCCTTTGAATCGGTCGTTAATTCTAACCAAGCCACTTATGATGGAGTAAATGACATTGGCCGTTGCAATCGGAAAATCATATCAAATAAAATCCTATATTAAGATTGTGAACGAAGCATCATTAATTTTTTAGTAGTAATTATTTTATTCCGTTTGAATGATGAGGTAGAATAGAATTAATATTATTAGTGCTAAAAAACATTATTTTTTTTAATTCATACAAGACATTTTACAAGAATAGGTAATATTTACAAGTGGCTATGGGTCCGAGTATTTTCCTCTTGTTGACATATTTTTTTTTTAACTTTATATTTTTATTTGTAATATAATTTTAAGCACATATAAGATCACGTGACGATATTCGAACGCGTGACGTATACAACGATTATAATAAGAAATTTTAACAATATAATTGGATAATTAATTTTATTGGTTGAAAATTAAATCCCGTGATTAAAATTTTGACGTTGTTTTATTAATTTATTTTAATTTTAATTATATTTTTTATAATCAATAAAAAATTTTAAAAATACATTATAATGCTATCTCAAAAGTTGCTTGACCCTTGATCAGATTATCAATGTTTCAAAAATCTTCAGATTTTCAAAGATTAACTGAAATAGCTTTTAATAAAGCAAAAAATACAGAACATTAATTTTTTTATTCTCATTTACAATTATATAATATTATTTGTTTTTCTCATAATATATCTATTGTAGAAAGTAATAAAATACAAAAGATAATTTGAAACCTGAATTATCTTTTGAAGGAATAGCTTCTAAAATTCAAAAAATGATATCTGTTTTTTATCAAAATAGAAAAGAAAAAAAATAAAAAATTGTTAAATAATAATAAAACAAAAAAAATATATAAATGAATTTAAATAAATACCTTTAAAGAATTAATAATTGGTAAATACCTTTAATTTTTAATATATCTGAAATTATTAAAATAATAAATGATATTAGCAAAAGTTATTTTTAATAATCTTTTAAAAAAATATTAAAATTTTCTTTATTTATCTTATAAAAATAGCAATTTTTAATTTTAAGTAAAGTTTTAAATGTTTGTAATATATTGCAAAATAATAATATAATATGTTATAATTTACTAATCATAGGACTTTTATCTATGCTCATATCTTATAAATCGCTAAAAATAATAGAAATAATGAAAAGTATTGTTAATGTGCAATCCTTGCGAATTGCAATAGTTAGACGGGGTGTTCGAGCGGTTTGTTCTTTTTAATTGAGCAGTAATCTTTCAACAGTTTAAAAGTTTTAATGCAGACGATTTATCAAAGTATTTATATTATCATAACGAGTTACGATTCAACAGATTGCCAGTGGTGTATATTTGTAAATATTGTGTTTATTCACGAATAAAATAATAATAAAGAAAAGAAAAGAAGAGTAATACTA
>CAJVPP010004019.1:0-10285 GCA_910592005.1 Funneliformis mosseae
CCGTTCAGAGCTTTATCTTAGACATTATTGTGAATCCTTACCTGTGATTTCTTGAGTAATTGTCTTAGTTTTATTTATCTTTTTGAGAATTTATTTGAAGTTACGAAACTATTATAATAATATAGTAATTTAATGGTTGACTTAATAAATTAATAGTTCTTTTATATATTATAAAGTATATTCACATCTCAGTTAGTTAAGTTCTTTTATATATTAGAAAATATATTTATATCTCAGTTGATTAAGTTCTCAAAAAATTTACACAAAAATTACAAATTATATCAAATAGTTTATTAATAAAATGAAAAAATAAAAGATAAAATAATAATAAATAAAAAAAAATAAGAAAAAGAAGAAATTAATCACACAGTTAACTAAAAGTTACACTTGTTTTATAAGTGAACTAATCAAACTATATTTAGCAATTGATAATTACTTTCTTATTAAGAATTTAGTTTTCTTTATATACTTTTAATATAAATCTAATATCAAATATTTCAAACATATTAGATATATTAAATATATTTGATATGTTTGTCATTTTGATTTACACTTTCTTGCATTACATAAATTAAATATATCTATTAAGTTAATCATGTTAACTATATTACTTACGTAACTATTTATAATGCATTATGTAGATTAATTAAATTATAATAGTCCTGTTAAAATAGTAATATAATTAGATTTATTTAATAATTTCATAAGTATTTTAAATTTTTTTAAAAATTTTAATTAAATATTTTTATTTATTTTCATTTAATATAATTCTTTAATTTTCTCATTATCATAATTTTCTTTATTATGATTTGCTTTAATATATTAAGTAAATAAATTATATTTTTATTTTAATAATCTTATTGTTTAAAGTAAAATGAAAAACATTATACTTTAAAAATTAGTATAAAAATCTGATTGTTATTATATTTAATTAAATTAATATATAAATAAAAAACAAAATAATAATTTTTTATTATTTAAATTTATTTTCTAATTTTTTGTTATATTTATTATATTATTTTATTTTTAAAAAAATAAATTTATATTTTTGTTATTAAAATTTTTTTATTATTTTAAATTTTTTTATTGTTTCATTATTATATATAGATAGTTTATAGTAAAAAAAGAGAAAATTATTAAAAAAATATATATTTATTTATTTTATAAGCCAAATATTATTTTTTTAGTAAAATAAATCCAGATTTAATATTAACTTTAAAAAAATTTTTGGTAATTTTCTCACTTTTTATTGCAAATACTTATATTATTATCATATATATTATACTTTAAATATATTGATATTTACTAAAGATAACACTGTAACTAGTTATAATTAGTGACAAATAAGCATCATAGGATTGCAACTGATTGCAACATTAATAAAAATTGAGTTATAATTAGTTACAACTGGTGACAAATAAGCATTATATGATTGCAACTAGTTACAGCGTCATCTTTAATATTTACAATACGTATTTAAGATATCCTAAATTAGAATACACAATTAAAACATTCTAAATGTAAAGATCATTTGGGATATTAACTTGACTCAAATGCATATTTATCTTAAATATACATTTTAGATATTTCAAATATATATTTCTGATAATGTCTCAAATGCATATTTCAAATATTCTAAATACACTATTTCAGACAATGTCTCAATATATGCATTTCAAATAATATCTCAAATACTCATTTTAAATATCATAATAAGTACTTAAGATATTTCAAAAAACTAATTTAGACTCATTTTAAACTATTATGAATGATTACTAATGATTTGAGTTTATTAAATAACAAACTTGTAATTTATATTTTATTTATATTTAATATTTATATTTATAAAATTTTATTTTATTTAAATTGTAAAATATAAATAAACTTTATATTAGCATTTGAATATCTGAAATATATATTTAAAATATATCTAAAATATACATTTAGAATATATTTAAAATGTTCATTTAGGATATTATCTAAAATGTATATTTGAAATACATATTTAAGATAAATGAATATTTCAAATTTGAAATATTCTAATTATATCTCTGATTGAATATATCCTAAATGCAGATTTTAGATATTAATATATTTAAGGTATAACATATATATCAACAAAGAATAAATCTATTATTATGTATTTACATTCTATTTATTTTTAATGCTATATTTATAATAATAATAAATTAAAAAGTTTTATTTAAAAATTTTAGTCTAATATCATAGAAACCAAGTACTTTTCTTCATCTTTTTCTCTTATAACCTTTTGTAGATTTTAATATATTAAATTTTCTAAAATCAATAGTTTTGAAAATAAGATTTTTAAGTATACAAATTTAAGATACTATTATAAATGAAAGATTAGTTATTAATTCTTTATTATTATAATTATCAAAATTTAAAATTTATAAATATATTATATTTTAACACTAATTAATTTTGATAATATCAAAATTAATTACATTATCACATTTGATTTATTTACTTAATTTAATTACTTATAATATTTAATGATCTAAAGGATAAGTTTACTTAAAATTAGGGTAAACTATATTATTTCTTTTAGTTTATTAAACATGTTCTCAACTATTGATTTTTTAAGAAATATAAGTAAAAATTATTATAAATAAAAGTTATTTTTATTAGAGATTATAATTTTTTTAATTTCCTTCAAATTTTCCAAAAAGACTGTTAACTCAAAACCAAAGATCACTTCCAAATCCTGACTGAAAATAAGCTATTTTTATAAAAGTTGTTGTGGTAATAGTATAACTAGCTAATCCTGAATTATTTGCTATCAAAAATGCTATTTATATGTATTTACTATCTATATTTTTATTATTCCTGCCTATATTTCTGTTTTCTATTTCTGTTTTTCAGTATTCCATTTTTTTGTATTCTAAATACAGTTAATTACAAATATTTTGACTAATTATATTATTTAACTAATTATATCATTTATCTATTCTAATCATATTTATTTAATAAACATCTACTATATTAAATCATATAATTTACTATGCTTTAATCAATATATTTATCCTATGTAATTACTATTTTGTTATCTAATAAATTACTTTCTCAATAATTATAATTTAATAAATCAGGTATCTTATCTCTCCTATCATAATATTTCTTAAAATTTTTCACATTACAAGTTATTTTGAATATTTTATCTTTTATAGTTCATATTTTATAAGCTCCTTTTCCAATTACTTTATGAATATAATATGGTCTTTTTCAATTTTAAGTTAATTTCTTTGATTATTATTTTTCTTTTGTCAAATCATTTAATAAGACTTTGTCTTCAATTTTAATATTATTTTCTGTTTATGCTTCTATCATGTATATTTTTATTAAATTTCATTATTTTTCTAGAAAAGATAACTGATGAAATATTAATTTTTTAAGTATTAAATTTATTTATTATATTAATAAAGAAGTATAATTAATTAAGTATAAAACTTATTTTTCATAACTCTTTTAAAATTGTTATAATTTATTTGAGACTTTTTTGCATTTATTACAATTCTTTTAATTATTATTAATAAACCTATTATATAATATTGTATTAATTCGCTATATATCTTTATATTATCTTTATATTTATTTTATATTTATCTTACGTATTTTTTATTGAGAATAATCTTTAACATTATTGTGAATTCTTATTTGTAATTTCTTAAGTAATTGTCTTAGTTTTATTTACCTATTTAAGATTTTAATTAAAGTTACAAAACTATTGTAATAGTATTATAATTTAATTTATATAAAATGTGTTAGATATAATTTTCTTATAATTGTAATTTTGTATAATAAGATAGAAAATTATTTTTGTAAAATAGAAGAGATAATAATGATAATTTAAAAATTCAAGTTAAAAACTTAGAATTCAAGTTAAAAATTACTAAAAATACAATTTCTATAATAAAAAAATCTCTTTTTAAACTACATAAATATTAAAATTATTTAACATTTCAATCATATTTTTTGTTTTTATAAGAAATTTTAAATAAAATTAAAGTAGGAGAAATACAAATTAAAGATGATATATTAAGTAATATAGATATAAATTTAAATAATGAAGAAATAATTCTAAAGGTATATTTATTTTTTTTATAAATTATTATTTAATTTAATTTTATTATTATAATAATTATTATTTTTAATTAATTAGCTTTGTAAATTTATAGTTAAAATATGATCTTTATTATAATAATAAAATTATTTTATATGTCATACGGAAGCAGCTAATCTTAATCTTATTTTAAATATTAAGACAAGATGGAATTTAACTCATGATATAATTAATAGAGCTTTTGAAATAAAAAAAGTTAAAATAAACATTAATATTATATAATTTTTATTTTATTTTATTTATTTTTAATATTTATTTTAGATAATAGATATAATTACAAGTTCAGATAATAAACTTTAAATATTTGAACTTATTGATAATAAATAGAAAAATATTGAAGAAATTATTTCTATTTTAAAGGTAAAAAATGATAATAATTCTTATTTATTTAATATATTTATAATAATTTATACAAATTACTAAATAAGTTTTATTTGCAAAATATACTGTATTTTTTAATATTATACTAATATACAATTATTTGATAGATTAACTTGTAGCATATTGTAAAAAGGTTAATAATTCTAATGATATAGTATTTGCTATAAAAGTAGATTTAAAAAAATTAGAAATATATTATAAAAAAAACTGATGATTCAAATATATATACAGTTGCTATTAGTAAGTTAAATTAAAATTATTATTATTATATATTTTTATTTCAATAAACTAACTATAATAATTAATTAATTTTATATAATATTTGACCCACAGTTAAAGCTTGATTATTATGAAGATAAAAAATAAAAACAAAGTTTTATTTATTATATTCTAGAAATTATTATTAATATTTATAATACAAAATATACACATGCGGCAAATGATTTAGAAGTTGAAAATATTAATAAGAGTGATGTAATTTAAATCATATTTTTGGTAAAAAATAAAATTTAAACAAAATGAAGTGAAATTATATTTAAATGCACTTCAAGCAGCATGAAATCAAGATATTCTTCTTTTGATAAAAAGTATATATTTAATGATATATTATAAAATTTATAAAATTTATTAATTTAATTAAATTATATAGTTACATTAAACTGAATATCTATATTTAGCCATAATGGCTAGAGATTATTTTGCAATTATAGGTAAAAAAAATATTGGTTATTTAATATTAACAAATAATTTTTTAATAAAGCAATAAGTGTTTTAGTAAAACAAGTTTTTTTTGGTAGAACTGATCTAATATTAATCAAAAGATGCAGTTTTAAAGCTAATATAATTTGCATCTATATAAAATTCTGAACAGTTTGAATTAATCTGAAAATTTTCAGTTCAAATCAATTTCAGTTCAGTTTTGGATTGCAAAAAATTTAATCCAAAATTTCAGATAGTTTATTTTAAATGAAAGATTAGAAAATTGTTTATTTGAAATGATTTAATTAATCTTTATAAAAGAATGATAAGAAAATCATTTGATTGGAATAATTGAAGTTATCATTCTAAAAGAATAATAAGAAAATCGTTTAATTGAAATGATTGTAGTTATCATTCTAAAAGAATGATAAAAAAATCATTTGATTGAAATGATTGAAGTTATCATTCTAAAAGAACAATAAGAAAATCATTTGATTGAAATGATTAAAGTTATCATTCCAAAAGAATAATAAGAAAATTGTTTGATTGAAATAATTGAAGTTATCATTTTAAAAGAATGATAAGAAAATTATTCAATTAGAATGATTGAAGTTATCATTTCAAATAAATAATAAAAAAATTGTTTAATTGGAATGATTAAATTATTATTCCAAATAAATAATAAAAGAATTGTTCATTTAAAATGATAAAAGTTATCATTCTAAATAAACAATGAAAAAATCATTCAATTGGAATGATTAAATTTATCATTCTAAATAAACAATAAGAAAATCGTTTATTTGGAATAATTAAATTATCATTCTAAACAAATGATAAAAGAAGTGTTTAATTAGAATAATTAAATTTATCATTCTAATCAAACAATAATTTAATGTTTTAATCAAATGATTTCTTATCGTTTATTTAGAATGATAACTTTAATCATTTCAAATAAATGACTCTTTTATCATTTGATTAAAATGATAATTTAATTGTTCCAATTGAATGATTCTTTTATCATTCTTTTAGAATGATAATTTAATCATTCTAATTGAACGATTTTTTATTGTTCATTTGAAATTATAACTTCAATTATTTTAAATGAATGATTCTTTTATCATTTGTTTGAAATAATAACTTTAATTATTTCAAATGAACGATTCTTTTATCATTTGTTTGAAATGATAATTTAATCATTCCAATCAAATGATTTTTTTATCATTCTTTTAGAATGATAACTTTAATTATTCTAAATAAATGATTCTATTATTATTCATTTAGAACAGTAATTTTAATTGTTTCAAATAAATGATTTTCTTATTATTCTTTTAGAATGATAACTTTAATTATTCTAAATAAACAATTCTTATATCATTCGTTTAGAATGATAATTTCATCATTTCAATTAAATGATATTTAATTATTTCAATCAGATGATTTTCTTATCATTTGTTGAATGATAATTTAATCATTCCAATCAGACGATTTTATTATTATTTATTTGAAATAATAAATTTAATTGTTTCAAATGAAAATTTTTATCATTCATTTAGAATAATAATTTAATCATTTCAATCAAATGATTTTCTTATCATTATTTTGGAATGATAATTTAATCATTCCAAATGAATGATTTTTTATCATTTGTTTGGAATGACATTCTAAATAAATGATTAAAAATTATTATTAACAATAAAAAATTGTATTGCAAAAAGCTGCTGAATGTGAAATTATCAAATGAATGTTTTGACTATTTCCTTCAAGTAGAATATTTATATTAACTATTTTTTCTTTGACTTTACAATTAATCTTAACTAGCTTTGCCACTTATTTGAACTTATCAAATTTTATCATATAATTTTATTATTTGACTTTGATAACTCTACTACTTGGCTTTGTAAGTCAATTTTGCAACCTAGCTTTGATGGTTTTATTACTTAACTTTTTATTACTTAACCCTATCAAATTTTGTCATATAAATTTACTATTTAGCTTTGATATCTTAGCTACTTAGCTTTGTAATTAATTTTGCCACTTAGCTTTTTACTATTTGGTCCTATTAAATTTTGCCATATAATTTGCTAATTAGCTTATATTTATTAAAAATATCATTTATCTTTACTTCTACTTAATCTTTTACTATTTAACTTTGCTATACTTAGCTATTTAGTTTATAACTTAATTAATTAATTGGCTTTATTAGCTTACTTTGTTATTTTATTAGCTTTATTACAACATTATAAATATAATTAAAAATTATCTGACACTTTAATTTATCTTTTAATTTTTTTATAATTTTATTTAATAAAAAAATTTTAATAAAATAGAAAATGAATCATATTCTGATAATGGTAAAAAATTTTTAAATGAAGAATCTATTCAAGATATAAAGAAGGATCTTAACCAAAATATTCAAAATGAGGAATCTAATTATGAGGATAAAAAAAATAGAGATTTATAATTTATAGTAATTATATTCTCAATAAAAAAGCAATAAATATTACTATAATCATTGCAGATAAAATTTAAATTTTTAATAATATTAATAATTAAAATATAAAAATTAATTTGATTTTTTTTTAAGTGTAATTTATAAAATTTCTAAAGATAAATTAACTTTAACATTAAGAACTCATCTTAAAAAGAAACATTCACATTTATTTTCAAAAGTTAAAGGGCCAATGGATAAATATATTAATATAAAAGATTTCTTAGTATGTATATTATTTTTATTAATTTAATTATATTCATTTTAAATAATAAGATTTAATAATTTAATAATTTATAATAATAGACATTTACATAAAAAGATTGGTTAAATAATTTAATTAAATAGATAATTATAGATGATCAATCTTTTGTTGTTATTAAAAATATATTTTTTTTTAAATAATAAAAAGACTTAATTTTGAAGTAAAAATATATTTTACTGATACTATGTATAATAATATTATGAAAGCATATAATGAAGAAAAAATTAATATTAAATAATACTTCGAATGGTTCAGTTCAGTTCAGATTATAGACCAATCTGAAACTAAACTGAAAATTTAGGTTTAGTTTAGTTCAGATTATAAATTCTAAAAATGCTAATCTAAAACTGAACTGAACTGTAAACTGGTAAAAATCTGAACTAAACTGAAAATTTCAGATTAATCCAAAATTTCAGATCATTTAGAATGATCCTTTTATCATTCTTTTGGAATAATAATTTCATCATTCCAATCACATGATTTTTTTATTGTTCAATTAAAACAATAATTTAATTATTCTAATTAAACAATTTTCTTATTGTTCGTTTAGAACGATAACTTCAATCATTCCAAATGAACGATTTTTTTATCATTTGATTGGAATAATAATTTAATCGTTCTAATTGAACAATTTTTTATCATTCGTTTAGAATGATATCTTCAATCATTCTAAATGAACGATTCTTTTATCATTCTTTTGGAATGATAATTTAATTGTTCTAATTGAACAATTCTTTTATCGTTCATTTGAAACGATAATTTGATCATTCCAATTGAACGATTTTTTTATCGTTTATTTGAAATGATAACTTCAATTATTTCAAATGAATGATTTTCTTATCATTCAATTGGAATGATAATTTCATCGTTCCAATCAAATGATTTTTTATTGTTCATTTGGAATGATAACTTCAATTATTCCAAATGAATGATTTTTTTATTGTTCGTTTGGAATAATAATTTAATCATTCTAATCGAATGATTTTCTTATCGTTCATTTGGAACGATAATTTTATTATTCCAATCTAACGATTTTTTTATTGTTCATTTGAAATGATAACTTCAATTGTTCTAAATGAATGATTCTTTTATCGTTCTTTAGAATGATAATTTCATCATTCTAATTGAACGATTCTTTTATCATTCATTTGAAATGATAATTTGATTGTTTTAAATAAACAATTTTTTTATCGTTCGTTTGGAATGATAATTTCATCATTCCAATCAAACGATTCTTTTATCATTCATTTTGAAATGATAATTTAATTGTTTATTTAGAATGATAATTTGATCGTTCTAATCGAACGATTCTTTTATCATTCATTTGAAATGATAATTTGATCGTTCTAAATAAACAATTCTTTTATCATTCGTTTAGAATGATAATTTCATCATTCTGATCAAGCGATTCTTTTATCATTCATTTTGGAATGATAATTTAATTATTTGTTTAGAATGATAATTTGATCGTTCTAATCGAATGATCCTTTTATTGTTCATTTGAAATGATAATTTCATCATTCTAAACAATCTGAAATTTCAGATTAATCCAAAATTTTTGGTTCAGTTCAGATTTTTTTCAGTTCAGATTAGATTTATAATCCGAAAAAAATCTAAACTGAACTGAAAATTTTCAGATTGAAATTTTTGCAATCTGAAACTGAACTGAAGTTGATCTGAACTGAAAATTTTCAGATTAATCTGAACTGTTCAGAGCTTTAATATTAAAAAATAATTACAAGAAATATCAGGTAAAATTTTATTTACTCTTGATTGTTGGACTTCTAAAAATCAAATTTTATTTTTTGGAATTATAGCACATTGGATTATAAATGGTTGAGAACTTAAAAAAATTCTTCTTGATTTTTATCATTTTAAAGGATCTCATTCTGGTGAAAATATTTTATATATATTACAAAAGATACATTTTAATTTATTTATATTAATAAAAAATAAGTATATTTTAATTAAAAAATAATATTTTTAATAAATATTAAGTATTACATCTGATAATGCATATAATATGAATACTACATTTATTCATTTAGAAAGTTATTTTTTTAATGATAATATAACTTTTAATTCTGAAAACTAACGTATATGATATTTAACTTATATTATTAATTTAGTTGCTCAAGAAGCTTTTTTAATATTAAAAGGAGTTGGATCAAAAAAATAAGAAAATGTATTAGAAAATATAAAAAACAATTAAAATATAGGAGTAATTGAAAAAGTATAAAATTTTATTTTTTATTTTAATTTATACTAATTATTAATAATATTATTATAATTTTAGTTAAGAAAATTAGTA
>CAJVPP010004020.1:0-10285 GCA_910592005.1 Funneliformis mosseae
TTATTATATTTAGTTTACTTATATTTTATTTATTAAATTAGTTAATTTATAATATAGTAATTAATTAATTATAATAAAAGAAATTTTATATAAATAGATAGACTTTTTGCTTATATTGTAAATTAACTCTTTTGCAAATATGAGTTTTAATATAAATAAAGGAAATAATTAAAACTTATTCTTTTTACCTCTTTAAATCTTTATACATTCTGATATAATCCTTATATATTATTTATAATTGAGTTTGTCATTTGAATTCTTTAATTAAATTTATTTATAATTTCATCTTTTAAGTCTTTATATTTGATGAATTTGTTAAAATTTAATACATAAATTTGGTAAAGTTAAGAGTTAGGCAGATTTTAATATTTTAGCTGTAGTAAACTACAATTAAGACTTCAAATAAAAACTTAAAGATATAATTAATCTAAATTAAAGAATTCTATGATTATAGCATGTGATCTTACTTAGGTAAAAGATGTCTATAATAAAATAATTTTAAATAATATATATTACTACCTTAATTATAATATTAAAAAAAAATTAAGTATTAAATAATAAGAATACAAGTAGATTTTGAAGATAGGTATTGTAATAATTAGTTTATGAATATTAGATTATAAAGTATTATTTGATTATATTTGTATTATCTAGATTATGAAGTAATAATCAGATTATATCTATATTATTCAAATTATGATATAGTAATCTTAACCTAAAATAAATATTATTTCTGATTAATATTATTTATATGATTATGCAAATAATTTATATCTGCAAAGTCTGAATTGACTAAAGTTATAGCTACTCCCTTACTTTTGGCTCACCTAGTATAACCAATTCAGTGAGTATAAGAAGCTGGATTCTGCAGAATATTGTAATTAATTACATAGTCTACATCGTCCATATAGATATCATATCTTACTAGCAATTAAAATTCATATATATTCATTTATGTATACCTAGTTAGCATAAATCATTTGCATAATAATGTAAATAATAGAAGATAAATCAGATATATTCTGAGTTAAAAAATAAATAGCTTATTTTAATAGAATCAAAAATGATAACTAATACTTATGTATATTACTATTTTAATAAAAGAAAATTTCTAAGATTTTACAAGTATTTAAATATGTATCATGTAAAATTATTGTTATCAATAACACATCCCTTCATCTTTAATTTTTACTATTTATTTTAGAAACAGAATTTTTTCATATAGGCTAATTTGATTCTTTGGCTAATTAAAATCAATTTATTTACAATAATTAAAAATTGATTGGCGGAATTGGTTTTTAATTAGCCAAAGAGTTCAAATTAGCCCATATGCTCGGTAAAAAATTCTTATTCGTTACACCTTATCCGTCACATGATCATCACACAGGTAATTTCTTAATTTCTTAATGCCGGTAAAAGCAATGTTAAGGCTGGCTGTGTCCCGTGACATGTGTTCAAACATCCGTGTATAAATAGAAATTGCCTTAATAAAAAAAATTAATACTTATTTTTAAATATTTGCAAGCATATTTGCCTTTTAGACATAGACAATCAAATAAAAAGGATAATAAAAAAAGTTGTCTTACAAATATAATATAAAATTTATTCAATTTAATAAACATTATATTACTTTTGCACGTTAGATAAATTTTTATTAAAAATATAAAAATTTATATAAAGTGAACTTTTAATTTTTGAGATATATGTTTGTGACGTCTGAACAATAACTGAAAAACTTTCTGCGATGCAGGCTGATTAAGTGGTTTACTTATACGGACCACTCTATATAGGCCAAAGGCATTTTAGTTGGTTACTGATTTTGCGTATTACTTAATAAATTGATATACGCAATAAAACTTGGGCAAATTTTTATTCTCGATATTGATGAATAAATATATAATAAAATATAATTACATAACCTTACTACAAAGTTTCTAGTAACGTATACGATTACTTCTTAATTAATTATTAATATTAAATAATTTAACTATAAATTAATGTTCATTCAAACATCGTTATTTTTGTCTAATTTAAAGAATGAATTTAATAATCTTACAATAAATGTAGTGTGAGTCTTATTTCGTTTTAGTATTTTGATTTAGCCAATTCAATCCTTCATATAAACCTTCCCCGGTGGTAGCGCAAGAAGGATGAACATACCAAGATCTCTCTTTCATACGATGTAATCCAAGTTTTTCTGTTACTTCAGCAGGAGACATTGCTATAATATTAAATTTTTTCGTTAACATCCATTATATACAATTATGAATTAACAAGTTTTTGAAATGTGAAAGATGATATACCTCCCGGTAAATCTTGTTTATTGGCAAATACTAATAATAAACAATCTCGCATTTCGCGATCAGATAGAATTCTATGCAATTCTTGACGTGCTTCATCAATTCTATCGCGATCTTGGGAGTCAATTACAAATATAAGTCCTTGAGTACCAGTATAATAATGACGCCATAGTGGACGAATTTTGTCTTGACCACCAACGTCCTAAAAAAAAAAAATAAATAATAAAAAATTATCAATTTTTTTATTTTTTTTTATTTAATATATTTAATGACTAAGATACTAACCCAAACATTGAATTTGACATTCTTATATGTCACAGTTTCCACGTTGAAACCGACGGTAGGGATTGTTGTCACGGATTGATTAAGTTTTAGTTTATAAAGAATTGCTATTTGATTAATTCAAGGTTAAAAATAATAAAGTATTTAAGGTAAAGATGCGAATGCTCATTAGTCTTAAGATAAATGCATTCAAAATAATAGAGAAAGCATAAAAGAATTGAGTCGAAAACAGTTTCAAGTGTTATAAAACTGATAAAAAGGATACTTGTTTTTCCAGCAGCATCTAGACCAAGCATCAAGATGCGCATTTCTTTGTTACCAAAGATCTTGGCCAAAGCTTTCGAAAGTGACCCACCCATTCGTAAGGAAGTTAGTTAATGTAAAAGGTGATTCCTCCTCTGAAAAGAAAAAGGTCCGCGAAGAAAATAAGTCGGAAGGAGAGAAATTTAGTAATTTTAAAAATGTAAAAGGAAGGAATTAAAAAGAAAGGATTAATAAGGGAGGATATAACGCGGAAATTTAAACTGGTGGTGGAAAATGTCCACTAATTAAGAAAGCACCAGAGAGGAAGAGGGGGTTTAAGGTTTTTAGTACTTTGTTTGAACATAATAATCTTTAACCCTTTTTATTTTTGAAAGTTATATAAAAAGAATATTAAGCGAAATTTTAATTCAAACATCGTACCAAGAGAACACAGAATTTCTATTGGTAGAGCTAACCAGTTTAAAGGCACAAAGGATAAGCAAATTTCCTTTCTAAAAACACAAGCGATCATTTTTGCCAATCATATAGATCACATAATTAGACATTTAAGGTATGAAACTTCGGGCGAAATCCGCTGCAGATATTCGGACGAAACTTAAGTTGATTCAAGTTTCTCAAAAATATAAATTGTTTTTTTATGATTATATAACTGCAGCTATAAACTTTTAATTTATTAGAGAGCTAAGCTATTATAGTTCTTGTTTAGCTTCCTTATAGGGTTAGGGTATTTTATACTAATCAGATCTTTATAAGTCTTAATATATTAATGATCATAGATAAGATTAGTAATATTATCTGATAAAATCTGATACTTTGTATTTATAAAACATAAAACATTTCAGATGTTATTTATTTAATATTTAAGAAGCGTTATCAGTAAAATTACATTACAGATCATATAATTTCAAAACTTGTTTCACTAACAATATTTTCATTTATTTATGTTTAAATTTTTTTTCTAAAAATATATATTGAATTTATTATCAATTAAGGTTTAGATGTAGCATAACTATAGCATAATATTTTATTGATTTAGTTATAATTCTTTAGAAAGAATATATTATTTTAGATCAGACTGAATTGACTAAAAATTACTAATCAGAACATTATCAAAATAATCTATTAGTTTTATAGTTTATCTTAATTATCTAAGTGTATTTTAATAATATTTTCTTTACTTATAGATTATTTTCTTTTAATTCAAGTTTATCTTCTAAAGTATATGTAATGTATAAAAATAAAGTTGTAACTAGTTATAACTGGTGATAAATAAGCATTACAAGGTTGTAACTAATTGTAACTGGTGACAAATAAGCAAATATGATTTAAATTAATTGCAACGTTATCTTTAGTAATATAATATATTAAATATTTATTACTTATGATTTATGAAAAAGTAATTAATCAGTTAGTCACAAAAATTTTTAAATTCTTAATATTAGATAATTATATGATAATTAATAGAAATTATTATTTCACTAATTATTACTTTTTTATCTTTAAAATAATAATTTTTTTACTATATTTAATTATTATTTATATAATAGCTAATTTTGAAAATATAACAGTTTAGATTCAAAACAAATCTTATTTATATATTTTTATTAAAATTTATAAAATCTAGTATTTAATACTCAATCAGAAGACATTTATTTATTGAAGATAAAGATTAATACGTGATTATATTAATAGTTGTAAAATAAAAATTAAATTAAATATTTTTAAATAAATTTTTTATTTTTATTCTAATTCTTTTTAGCCTTTATATTACCTAAATTATTAATCTTAATAATGAGATATATTTTTATTAGATCAATATTTCTTGATTATATTAAAATTATAAAAATAAAGAAAGCATTATTGATTGTATATAAACATTATTAAAAGAAGTTGAATTAATGATTATATACTTTATTAAATGATAAATTTTGAATATGTCTTATAAGAAATTTATATATAAAAATATATATATAAATAAAATATTTTTGATATTTGTAAATATAATATAATACTGTCATCAGGTTCATTTTTGTTTATCTTAATGTCTAAGTTGAAAAGCTATAGCAGCTGATTCTACACGTTAGAGTTTCTGACCTTAGAATTTTTTCTAAGTCTTACAGGTATCTGTTATACTTGAATCAACTCAGCAATTTATCACGTCTTAGAATTTAAGATATATTTAATTGAACTCATAATGACGAACTCAATAGCAAGTTAGTGTAATATATCACAATAATCCTAGGTGAAAGACAACGTTAAAGGGAAAAGTAGTTTGTATAGATTTAAATTAATTCCTTTATTTATAACTTGAAACTCGTATGAAACTTACAAATGAGTTAATAAACTTGCAAAGGAGTTAATTTACAACTTAAGCAAAAAGCTATTCTATTTATACAAAATAATTTTGATATGGTTAGCTACTTGCTACATTATAAATAAACTAAATATAGATATATTTCTCAATAAAAGTATACGTAAGTATAATAAAATAATAAAAATAATATAAATAATAAAAAGAAATAAAATAAGTTATAGATATTACAGAAATTATAAACGAAATATAGTAATCAGAATAAACAGACTATTCAGAAAATACAGAAGAAACAAGCATATCAGGCGAAACAGAAATTATTGCTGATTACTGTTTGGCACAGCAGTAACATCATCTAATGTGAGGTCATTATTGATTAATAGATCCCATGTGATATTTGGAGTTGCAATTTCTTCTATTGATAATACATAATTATTACATATATAAAATAAGGAAAAAAACAGAATTACAAATATATAAAAATATAAATATTAAGTATATTGTATATGTAATTTATATATATAAATTATATACGTTTTATCAGTATATTTTATATATGTAATTTTATATAATTTATATATAATTAATTTATTATAATATTACTAAATTTATAATTTATTAATATATAATTTAAAATTACTTTAATTTAAATAAATTTATTTATTTATTAAATAAAATATAATGACAATAATAAAATACAAATATTTATAATAATAAATATTTTTAACTTAATATAATATAAAAGAAAAATATAATAAGTAATATTTAAAATATTAGTTAATAATATATAAATAAAGTAATAAAATAATGATATTAGTAATAATATTTAAAAATATAAAAATAAAATTAGTAATATTAGTAATATATAAAATATTAAAAAAAGAAAGTTAATAATATTAGTAATATATAAATATTAAAAAAAAAGATAGTAATATTAAAAAAATAATATTTAAAAAATATATATACTTGATAAAAAGAAAAGAAAAAAAGAAAAAAGAAAATATAAAATATTATAAATAAAAGAAAATAAGTAAATAAATAAATAAAAAAAATATTTATATAATAGTTATTTTAGATGATCATATATAACTAATGATAGTATTATAACTAATTGCAACTATGTGATGCTTATTTATCACAAATTACAATTAGTTACAATTCAATTTTTATTAATATTACAACTAGTTACAACCCTATGATACTTATTTATTACTGATTATAACTAGTTGTAATACTATTTTTAAGTATAATATAAATAGATCACATGATTTATTAATTTATAAGAATATGTAAATAAGTTAAAAACATAAAGTAAAAGTTGCAATAAACTGGTGAAAGAAGGAGAATAAAGATTTTTTTTTTGTAAACTTTTTATTAAATTCAAAATGAACTTTACTATTAATAAAAGTTTTTAATTTTTTTATTAAATTATTATAATTAAAATACATATTTTAAAAGAATAAAATTCTGCATAGAAACTATAATTGTAATTTTAATTATTATATAAATTACTATTTTATGTAATCTTAAAAATACAATAAAATCAATAAAAAAATTTTTTAAATTTATTAATTATAATAAAATAAAATAATAACTAAAGTTGTTAAACAAAACTTAAAGGTTTTGCAAATTATCTAAATAGAAAAAGGAAAATTTAACAAAATTATATTAAACCTTATTAAAAATCTGCAAAATTCTAAAAAAGGTAAAACTATATCAAAGCTTATAAAAATGCGAAACTATATCAAATCTTAGTAAAAAATTATCAAAACTATAGTTTAGATATTTTATCAAATTTAAAATGAGTTTAGACAAGCAATCTTAATAATAATTTTTAAATACTTTTATTTGATACTTTTTTTATAAGTGTGATAATTTCACATTATATATGATTATTTAATAAATTATACAAATAAATATTTAAAAAAAAACAAAATAATTCAAAAATTAATATACTTACAAAAACTATTACACAATGAATATTAAATTAATCTTACTAAAAAATTATATATATATGCTTTTGAATTTATAAAATATATTTACTTAATATGTAGTAAGAGGTTTACTTTAATTAAATTAAAAGTGTGACTCATTTAGTAAAGTTATAAAAAATTTATTTTTACATAAATATTAAACTAATCTTAATGAAAATTAAATGTAAATAGTATTGAACTTGCTAAATAACTTTACTTAAAAATAAAAGGTGATTAACTTTAACTAAAGTATTTAAATTATTTTGTGAAGTTAATAAAAGTATTGTAATATTAATAAAATTATAAAAAATACATATTATTACACAAATATTAATCAAATCTTAAAGCCAATTTATATTAATTCAATTATTAAAGGTAAAAATAATAGGATACTTTATATAATCTTAAACTTGTATATATATAGTCCTTTACTTTATTTTAGATTAATAAAAAAAAATAAGTATTTAAATTATATAAAGAAGAAAAATATATATTGTTAGAATAAAAAATTAAAAAAATATTTATATTAATAATATTTTTAAAAATTATAATATTATTTGATAATTTATAAGAATAACTATAGCTTAAATTTATATTTTTAATTAATATTAGAATTTTTCTTTAACTATAATATATATTTTTTAGATTTTATTAATTTTTATTTATAAAATTTATTTTATATAGATAAATATTAAAAACTGATTATATTAAATATTAATAACTTTAATTTATTTATTTTTTAATAAATTATTTATATATAAAAAAAATTAATATTATAAATTTAAAATTAAAATTATAATAAATAATTTATAATATAAATATTAATAAATTATATATATAAAACTAATAAAAAATATTATATTCTATTTATTCTTATTTATTTAAATTTATATTATCCTTAGATTGTCTAATAGATAAATTTATCTATGAACTTAAAAAAATAATGTTAATTTTTTAATAAAATATTAAATTTTAATTTTAGTAATATAATAATTGTATAAAAAATATAGTTTATTATATATTTTGTTAATCTTATTTTAAGTTTATTAAAAAGTTTTTTAAATAATTCAATTTTTAAAATAAGATTTAAAAAATTTATTATAAATAATTTTTAAAAATTTCTTTAAAATTTATGTTTACAAACTAATTAAATCATTTTACTATTAATAAAAGTTAAAAATTATAATAATTAAAATTATTCTTTATGATAAATTTTATAATATTCTATTATAATTAATATTACTAAAAATAATTATTAATAAAATTGTTTATCAAAGATCAATGATAAAATATTTTAATATAAATTTTCAATAATATAGATTACCGTACCTTTGCTCCAGTTTTAAGAAGAAAAAAACTTATGTTTCTCGACTAAATTATAACATCAGATGGTGCAGCACTCTTCACATTACCTGACCTCAAATTTTCAGTAGCTCGTCTAGCAATGCTCAAGGCCTCTGCTTGGTTTCTCAAATTACAAACATTACTCATATCATCACCTAACACAAGAATCATTCCCTCAATTTATCATTGTCCACATACTAATAATATATACTCAATTCCTCTGACTCACATTAAAAGTATCACACACTTTGCTGTGGGTTGACATTCAAACTCCCATTCTGCTATAATTGGAAAGGTACTCAGAATTAAAAATAATATAGTTCACTTACAACATCTTAACGCATCGCCAGACCATACGTTCAAAACCTTACTATTACTATACACTAAATGTTCTCTCAACAATGATTCCTCCTTTATTCCTTCTAATATGAGAAATAAATATGAAGCTTGCTTTGTGACTCTTCTTTTACACTTGTGTGCTGACATCAAAGCTCTTCTTCTTCCAACTATTAGTCATATCTGTTCTTTGTCCCCTTATATGCTTTATGAAATTGCTTTACATAGTTATCATTTATTGAATAATAGTGTACTTATAATTCTCCCTACTTTATCCCCTCCATCTTTCACAGCTAATCAATTATTTAATATAGAAATCCTTAATAGTTTAGATAATTTTAAGAGTCACTTCATATAATCAACTAACCTCTCATTTTATACTAATGGTTTCCTTATCAACTTAGGTACTTCTTCAATCCATATGGGCATGACCTGGTTGCAATCTGATTCTTTAGTACCTCTACTTTCCTTTAATGCTACACTCTTTCTTCATCTTCTCTAGCAGAACTAGTAGCGGTACTATCTGCTATATATGTAGCTCCTACAAATGCTACAGTCAATATCTTCACAGATTCACAAAATGTCATTTCATCCTTTGATAAAATGGATTATTTCTTTACCTTTTCTCCTACCTTTAACCCCATTTTTAAGATTTTCTTCTACCCAATTTAGTTCCTTGTCATAAAGTTAATCAGAGAAAAATCCATTTCCATTGAACTTCACAAAGTCAAAGCATACTCAAATGATCATTATAATAATGCAGTTGATGCATTAGCTAAAGCTGATGGTCCTTCAATCATACCAAACAACAAATTTCTAGAACATCATTATAATCTCTATTTTAATAAGGATATTATTCTTACTCCTCCTAGATTGTTCTTGAAAAACCTTCTCAGATCAATCAATTTTTATAATATATAACTACTTCCACACTTCAAGAAATATAATACAATAGATGTTGATTAGATTTAAACTTCCTTTATTCTCAATAATAATGAAAATAACTCTTATACATCCTTCAAAGCCTCTTTCACTCGTAAATTCAAAATTAAACTTATATTTGAATTACTCCTTATATTAAAAATCCTCAAATTAAAATACCTGAATCTATATGACTAATTATAGAATTATCCTAGATGCTCGTATGCTTATGAAACTTTTAATCATGTTTGAATTTGTGAAAAAATTGCATACCAACTCATAGACATTATATTTTCAACAAAAAATTTGATGTCATTATAACAATCAAGCCAAATGGATTTTATTTGTGAGAATACATGATGATAAGTAGAAGATAAGAGACCATTTGTTAATTGGATATTATTAATAAGACGGTATATTATGTCAAAAAGAGGAAGGAATACAATTCCTTTAATCAAATCAATAAAATTAAGAGAGTCAGGTTGATCGTTTAGGGACCAGATTGTTAAATCTAAAAGATCTGTAAAATTCTGATTATCTGAGGCCAATGTAGT
>CAJVPP010004021.1:0-10284 GCA_910592005.1 Funneliformis mosseae
ATATTGATTTTTCTCAGTTTTAACTTTAAATTTTGAGTTTTATGTTATCCCAAAAAGTGTTCGGAGACTTTTGGTGATCCTCTGTAGTAAAAAAGGCTTATGATTTCAGTAACATTAAAGAAGCATAGAAAGCTGTAGACCTAGTTGCTTATACTAGCACTCTAAAAATAGGAGTATTTTGCACTAATTCTAATTTTGAGCGAGCATTTTGTTTCTTTAATAGCTATATAGAAACAAACAAACGCCAGAATGAATTAGATATTATTCTACATGCAATGCATTAAAAATTATATATATTATATCAAGTAAATATCGTTTAATATTTCTATTACAGAAGAAGGATTTTTTCGATAGTTGTTGAATGCTAAACGTGAATGTCTCTTCTAAGAACTTCAGAATAGAGGAATATTTCTAGATATTGACTCTATTATTTAGAATAAGAAAGTACTAACTATTCGTTTATGGGTAGTATATATGAGAAAAATTTTGATCTCATCATTTATTTGGCTAGAGAATAGTTGATTTTCTTCAAAATTTAGGTATGGCAATTTCTGTTATGAAATTCATTCCTAAACCTGAAGATATTACGATATCATTATCTCAAATAGTGAAGGTGAGTTCTTCTACTATTAAAGCAGAGGAGATAGTAGATGTATCTAATACTACTATTGTTAATCATAAGACTGCTGAATTATTAGAGAATAAATTAAAGAAGACTTTAGAAGAGATGCGCTCTTTAGACCATTATCATATTGTAGATTATTATGAGATTTCACCTGAATCATTGACTGAGAATTTCATCTCAAAGTATGAAATTACAATCATATAAAATGGTTTAGGATTTATAAGCAATTATGAGATGCTGGTACTAATAATGAAATAGTCATTAGGGCTATATCTCGTAAAGATTATAGAGAAGATAGGCTCACAACTGCAATCTGGGTTAAGAGGCATCAAATTTGCTTAGAATTATTAAGAATTTGCACACTAGCTAGAGATATCGATGATAAAGCATGATATAAAGCTGATAAAGTTAAAACACGCATAAGTTCTTCTAAATTGACATCATATCTCTAAAGTTTAGTGTTCAAAATGGCTTAAGTATTTGATAATACAAATGCATCGTACAGTGCTAAAAAATCAGGATTAAAATTAATCTGAACAAAATTTGGTTTATTAAATGCATTCTTTTACGCAACTTATGAATTGAAATTTAAGGCTATTGATAAGAGTCAAAGATATTATCATTTAGTTAGTTTATTTGATAGCAAAAATGCCTTCAAGTTTTCTTCATACCAAATAGGAGAACAAATTTATTAGGAAAATGGTAAAGATACTCAATATGGATATAGTAAGATCTCACTTGATAAATTATTATTAGGTAATCTTTCTAGTTCTAGCAAAGTTGATAATATGTAAATTTCAGAAGATATTTAGAATTTATTTGATATATGTTAATATTATGCTTGAATATTTATTTAGAAAAGTGTAGTCTTCTTCCAATTTTTATATAAGATTACGAAGAAGACTACACTTATTTAGGTAAATATCATTAAAAAAAATTCTCACTCCAGTTAGGATATACGGTCATATACTTTTAAAACATAGGCATCCTGCTAAATTTATATAATAATTGACTAATGAATAGAATGATATATTTTTTCTCACTCTTTGGTAGATAATTCGAAAGGGATGTTACCAAAGGTAATGATTCCAGATTAAAGTGAAACAAGAGGGTCTCAATCAAATAATTCTAACCTATTTGGTAAATCTTCATCATCTGAAGATTCATAGGTTCCTACGAGTTAATGGATTTCAATTGATAATTTATAAGCCACTTCGGGTTGAAGAATCTCATCCAATAATTTAGAGGTCTTTGCAGGTTGAAGGGTCTCATCTTTATACTTTTGTCTCATCTGATAATTTAACAAATAAAATCTGGCTAAATGTTTAGGACAAAATTCCATAGTAGAATCTGTAAATTGACATAACCACTAACAAGATAGCGTTTTCTTTTCATATTTTTTCATGTAATTTCTAGTGCTTTGTATAGCCAGTAATACAAATACAGATTTTCCTATAAACAATACTATTTTTCTTGATATAATAGTAGGTAACATAATCTATGTAAGTATTTAGGATATATAAATCTTTTCACTTTTATTGTGAATTAATTATATAATAAAATGTGTTTTTAAATTATTTGGTATTAAGATAAGTCATAAACGATTTTTATATTAACGCTATAGATATATTAGATTAATTGATAGAGTGTGAGTCTGAGAGTATAGTTCACAAAAATATCTACAATCCCAAAATTAATTGTATAATAATTATAAATATACCAGTATATCATAAATTACTACTTGAAGAGTATATGCATTAGAAAGAAGAAAGGTTTTTAATTCTACCTTTACATGAATTGCTAATATTAAGAAGATATCTTTCTTTCATTTTCTATTGTATTTGGGATATTGTATCAAAAAGAAGTTTATTAGCAGTGGTTAACAAAAAAATCAGCCTATTACAGATTTTATTCAAAGCTAATTAGCACAATCTTACCTTATACTGACTATTAAAATTATGCAGGTATGAAGAGATAAAAGCTTAGAAGAATAACATACTCATAAAATTCCTTTATTATCTGAATTTAGCTCCTTCAAAGTATAGACCAAGTGCTTTATATGATGCATTTACCAAGACAGATATTTTAAGGTCAAAGCATATATTAGCTCTAGCGCGTACACTTTACTAAAATGTAAATCAATACAGATAATTCGTTCATAGGCTTAGAATGGGAGTTTCTGATTATATTTTTTTGTATATCCTATCTACCGCAAATTTCAAATCGATATAAAACCCCTGACTAAAGTGAGAGTTATATATTTTTTCCTTTCTTAACCCTCTGATAGTTTTTATCCCACTGACCATAGGGTAGAGAAATTACAGAATATTTTATTCGAATTGAACTTTATTTCACGTAATATAATCTGAATACTATAGATTAATCTAACTACCACATATATTCTACACATCACAAAATGTCTGCTATTATAACCAATTTCATTATAGACTACAAATTCATTAATGAAATAGGTCTTGAAGAGCTCAGTCAATATGCACTAAAAATATGTAACCTTTTGATAGATGATAGAGAAAAAAGGCGTCAAATACGTAATCATCTCCAAAAGGGATATAAATTTAGCAAAAAATAGGCACTTATATTAATTCCTGATCAGAGAATTGGGTAGTACAGAAGTCAAGTACCGGTGGTAATCCCAGAAGCTGAAGTGAATATTAGTCTAGTTTCTGATAATGCCTCAGAAGGAGAGACTATTAAAGAAACAGCTCACCATATTATTCAGGATAATCTTAGTAAAAGAGATGCAAAAGCGATATCTAAAACCTTAGAGAAAATATTTTCTAATACTTTTGTTACCCTATCACGTCTTTTTAGACTTCAAAGAGAACTGTGAACTCTCAATACTTTAGAAAAAATAATCTCTGCTATGAAGAATCTAAAGACAATTAAATTATCTAATAAAATTTAAAAGGAATATAATGAGTAATGTAAAAATGAAAGGCTTCATTATCTGGATTACTTCTCATTAGAATCAGTTAAGAAAAGATTAAATAAGTATAATGTATCTAATATACCTGATAAACAGATCCTAGTTAATGTAATGATCATGCTTTGTATCTGTCTTGCTAAAATTAAAATCTGCGTATATCTAATGGTGATATAACTGGATACGCAAAAAACTGAGTTAATCAGGATATTTTTCGAGTATTTAGATCACTGAAAAAGAATGAAAAGCAGGCTAAGCAATTATTTATATAAATTCAAAATACGATTTCTTCTGGAGAGTTAAGAGACCCTGGAAAGCCTGAATCTACATACTTAAGTGTATTTCTGAATAAAGATAAATTTATTCCTAAGCTTTATGATTCGCTACTTCCTAGATTTTTACGTAAATTGGAATCAGTATTTGTTGGCATAATGCATATGCCTAAGAACTCGTCAAAATTTAATACTTATGCTAGGGAAGTCCTTCGATATTCACTTGACACTTATGTTTCTCTATCTGATAGATA
The DNA here is from genome assembly GCA_910592005.1 of Funneliformis mosseae. NCBI lineage: Eukaryota > Fungi > Glomeromycota > Glomeromycetes > Glomerales > Glomeraceae > Funneliformis > Funneliformis mosseae. Next base: position 4,096 of record CAJVPP010004021.1, read on the forward strand.
TATTATAGTCAATTACAGTAAGCAGGGTCAACCTTATGATCAAGCAAGTCCATTCAATATCTTTGATGAAAACGGTTTCTAAGGAATCAAACTAATCACATATATGGGTTAGAGGGATCTTAAAGAGATTAAGTTAGGAGGATTAGCTTTGTTAATCTGATATCATTTATTAATTTTATTTTTTTACCTTCTTTAATCTGTCGATCTGTGAAATATAGTCTATTCTTTTAATCAGAGCAACTTACCCTAATATTTTATCTGATAGGTTTTCTTTTTTTCAAATAAATATGAGAAAAAAATAGATATATTATATATAAAATATCGCAAATATGGTAACTGATCAAAAGCATTCATCTGATAATATAGCTAACGAGCAAGAAGTTATCAAATATACAAAGATATTAGCCTAGGTATTTAGACTAAACGAGCAAAATGCAGAAGTATATAATGCACTTTTCAGAGAAAATAGGGCACTAAAGAAACAATTGAAAGATTATCATTCCTAATATAACGCTTTAGAAAAGAAAGTAAAAAGATTAGAGAGAAATGTAAAGTCCTTAGAGACTGACTCTTCTGAAGAATCTGATTTAGTTGAGATAATTAAGGTAAGAAGGGCTGTCTCTCATAAGCAATAAAAGGAGGTATAACCAAGAAAGATTAAGCGGATAGTAATTTAAAGTGGATCGAGTCAGATACTTTGCATATTTTTCAGTCAAAATTATTAAGTTTAATAGATCTTCCTTTAGATGAACTAGTAGGGTTAAGCTTAAACCGCTAAAGAGACATTATGGCTAATTTATTTTTTTGATTAAAGATACAGCATATAATACACATTATTTATAGCGCATACAAGTGTTTTTAATATACAAGAATTACTAGAACATATTTTACATTTCTTATTGATAGATAAATCTTTCTACTCCACTCTATTTATTTGCCGATTGTAATACAGATGCAGTGCTTCTATTCTATGAAAATGCGTTGAAGCTGAAAGAGTATAATAAGAGTTTCAGCCACAGTGAAGAATTTTTTAAATGTGCATTATTAAAAGGAATATCAAATAAGAATAGGATAAAAGTTCTTATGGATTGTTTATAAGTACTTATGTTAGATGAGATACTAGAAAGACTTAGCCTAAAGCAGTGATCGCGCAATTTTATTTTTTGTTAAAAATACAGCATATATTATTTATAATGCAATCAAGCAGTGTGTAAAATTTATGTGCACATTAAATTTTTGTATGCATATATTATATAGCATAAAATGTGCATAAATAATTACTAAAAATAGATAAATTATATATAAAAATGGATAAATTATTTATAAAAATGGAAATACTATGTAATACATGCATTAATTTTCTATTTTAATACAACTTGTGTACATGACTTTTGGTCTAAATTTTATATACTGCAATCAAACATCTTTTATTTACCAGAACTATTAGAACAGATTTTACATTTTTTAGCGATAGATAAATCTCTCTACCCCACTCTATTTGTTAACCAATTTTGGTATAAATATGCTATTTCTAGCTTATAAAAATATATCAAACTAAAGGAGAATGATCTGATATATAGGCAATATTTCCTAGATAGATATACTTATAGTGAGAGAAATCGTATTCAATAGGAAATATTTGTAAAAATAATATGTGAAAAGAATAAGCCAGCCCATATTTCAAATATAATCTATCTAGAAATTACTTATTACTATTCACTTTCGAATAAAAAAATAAAAAGTATTGTGAATATATTTCTGAATATAATTTTAGATTTCAAAAATAGTATAGGTTTTGGTGATAGAGTACTATTTATAATAGTGGAATTATATCCTAATTTAAGATATCTCAATTTGTGAGATGTTCAAGTAATAACTGATAAAGGTTTATATGCGATCAGATGATTATGCTGTAAATTAGAACATCTAAATATTTCTTACTACAGAAATATTACCAATAAATCTTTGTTTGAAATCGCAGAAAATTGCTATAATTTACAAGAGTTTCATTTTGCTAAAGCATGTTGGATCATAGATAAATCTATAAGTTGCATTTTAAACTCATGCTCAAATTTACAAAAATTTGATATTACATATAGTAAGAAGGATATTAAAGATGCTAATACTTTAATGCAGAAATGTTTCAGTATAGAGTATCTTGACTTTTGTGATGCTATGGCTTTATGAGATAATAGATTAATTATAGCTATCTTTAAAAGATCTCTGAATTTAAGACATATGAGGCCTTTGCAATAGAAAGGAAGGAAACTCAAAAAAAAATAAAAAATAAGTTAATAATAAATCTAAACAAATTATAGTATTTAGAACATTTTTGGTTTATAAATTAAAATTTTAATTTTTTGGAGTTTCCTCCCTTTCTATTGCAAAGACCCATATAGAGATTGGCTGTAATGATATCACTAATAAAGTTATTAAAGCGCTAGCTTATACTTGTTATAAATTAGAATACCTTGGTCTGTATTACTGTGATTTTATTAGTGAGCCATCAATTTATAATATTATACATTCCCGCTTAAAGTTCTAACATCTCAATCTTATTTACTGCAATATTACTAGTAAGACTATTGAAAAAATTGCTTGCTTATGTCTTAATTTAAAATCTCTAAATTTGGAAGGATGTGAAAATATTAGCAAAAAAGTTATAGATCAGCTAAATCCAAATATTCATATCGAAAATTTTGATAAAGATTACTGCTATTCTGATTCAGAATCTTCTAGCTCTAAAACTAAATTAGAGTCTGAATAATCTAGCTAGTTCAGAGCGGTCAAAAGATATTTTGCATGATTATTAATTAAATTTTTTTTTGCATTATAAGTAAATTATGTAAAATTTTCTTGGTAAAACCCGTTACCGTGGTTAACAGATTTCAGTATAATTTACATTTTTTACTGATTGAATACTAATATATCGAATATAAAAATATTATAGTAAGTCGATATGTAATCTGAAATAGATTTATTGAGGAAACGTATTGTCAAGCTTGAGGCTAGGAATGTTGAACTTGAGACTAAAAATGCTGAGATTCCTGAACTTAGAAAGAAACTTGCTGAAATTTTTGAACTTAGAAAGAAGCTTGCTGAAGTTAAAGCCAGGAATGTCAAGATTGAGGTCAGAAATGTGGAGCTTATAGAACAAATAATGGAAGAGAATAACCAATATGATGCCAAAATTGAGAAGTTAGAATGGCAACTCGATAAGCTTGAAAAAGAATCAGAATCTAAGAAAAATCACAAATTTCATATTAAATGCATTCAGATAACTAAAGAAATTCTTAATGAAGAACCTATGATCAAATATCTTCCTTCTTTCTTAAACAGATTAGAGCTTGATGCCTTCTTCCAAAATATTGAATTGCATTGGAGATGCAAGAGGCTCAGCATCAGTTTCATAGTATCAACTGGTATAAAAATGTCAAAAATTTGAGGACATCATTAATCGTGATTGGCAAAAAAGATGTATTTGCCTGGATAATGGAATCTTCCTTCTGGAAGTATGGTATGATCAAAACCCAGAAATTGTTATTCTAGAAAGGATACGAAAAATTAAGGAATTCGTTAATCAGGTATCTAAAAAGTTTGACCTCCTGTAATCAATAACCTTATATTATACACAATTCATCCTTCTTAAATAGATTTTTGATTTTTTCCACATATTCTATATGCTAAACAACTAACATGGAATGTGATCACTAAAATTGTATGGAAAGAGTAACAATAGGGTCATGCAATGTAAGATTGTCATAATATTTCTTAAGAGTAAGAACTTTTTCACTTTAAGCATTGCAAATTACCAATAAAGTATCTATTCTTCACCTATATTGAGCTATTGTGCGTGTGAAATTGAGATAATAGTAAAGTCACCATTAATTGTAAATTTTTTTATTATTATTTCAACAAATTTTACATATCTCCATTTGTTAATTACAGAATATAATAAAGAAGATACACAAACAAAAGATTTTAAAATGTACAGGAGTTATTAAAATAAACATCTAAAAAATGAGAATATAATGAATGATCGCTAAAATAAGCCAATGCCCTAAACCATCTTTCTTGAAGATTTCTTAAATCAGACAATTAGAATTTGATAATTTTATAGAATACAAATATCCCTCTTTATGAACTAAATCTCCAACATTAGGTGAAGGATCCAAACGCAACTCCTAACCATTAAATTCTCTAATGATGATATTCCTGTTTCGTCTAATAATTTGATTCAACAGATTTAGTTGTCCCAAATCTCTTATCATTTCATTTAGATACCTTGCCTGAACTGAAAACATTGTCTAATCTAAAACCTTTACGACGATATTTATTGTATTTACGAAATTCAGTGGTCTGGGTTCTGTTTGTGGAAGTAACAAGTGAGCTCGTCTACCTGGACATAAGAGTGGTCCTATCTGACGTGTAAACTTTGCTTCCATCATCATGCCCTTTACAAGTGACAGAGTTATTTCTGCCAGTTCCTTAACAAAAACTGTGAAAGTTTGATTTTATTGATCAAATAAAACATTACTAAAAATACCTGTTGATCCTGAGTGAGTAACACCAGCGCCATTTTCATAAGCTTCACATTCATGAGTCTTGGATTTAATAAAGTCTAAGTGTAGATAAAAATTACAGTACTAAATAATTAATAATACTTCTCATTTATTGAGGCAGTGTAAAGCTTCTAACTAAACTGAAATAATTATGATTACCTAAAATGTTTTCATCTTATTCGAAGGGACACCTGTCAGAAATCCACTTTTCTAACACAGTTCTATTGATGAGTTTTTTGTTCTCCTGCTCCAACTCGAATACTACTTTATCAAATATTAATTAATCAGTGTCATCATAGTTATCATATCAGTCGTATATATATAATTTTTGGCCTACGTGATAGTCGTAACACTATGTGCGATAGTATACATTTCATATCCGCCAATTGAAACATAACAGTCTCATCAGTTTTTAGTTGTGTGTAACAGTTTCCTATCAGTCGATATGTATGAATCATTATATCAAGTCTCGACTATATAAATCGTTATTAAAATTGGGACGTCCAAAACTACAACGGTTTCAGGCAGTAATCAGATAAATATAGAAACTTTATGTATCACAGGCATAGTCCCGAACCTTTATATTTATTTTTGCATGTATTAATAAAAAATTTAATTTCGCTGATCTTGGGTCAGGAAAATCGGATATCTTACAAAATATAGCTAACTTATATGAAAAAGCTTGTGATGCAAAAGATGTATCGATAAAAGCTAATCAGGCAGAAATTTTATGCTAGAGTAATTTTATTATAGCATTTGATAAAAGTATTGAGAAAATCGTGGCTAGAGCTGACTGGGTTTATATTTGTTTATTTTTTCAGCCGAATTGAGATCAGCAAATTAATAGATATTAGGGTTTCCATAATTGTTCCATGTTTTGTGACGATCGTAGTATCTGGGAGTGATGGTTTCGCAGTATTACATTTTGCAAAATCGATCTAACTTCTAACCCATGATGTGGCATAGTAAAATTTCCCAACTATCAAGGCTATTTTGGGTTCCTGTGATCCAAATTCTTCATACCTTAGCTTGTTTTGAAGCTCTCGATATCCTGCATCTGGTTGAATTGGTTTGGGGTTTTTATAACATCTGGATTATGTCACGTAGATGATTGAAATTTCAATTCTCATATAGTGCTAATAATACATTTTGAGACTCACTAGGTAGCTATGAATTCTTATATAACAACCTATCAATTTCTCACCTCCTTTAGATTCCCAGAACCAAAAACTAATATTTTGTAAATTCTCAGATCATCATCATTTCTCACGTCACTTTGACAATGTTACCTCTACAAGATTCTTTTGTAAACTATAACCAAATAATTAGCTTTACAATTTTCTGAATAACTACACATCAAGTGATTGAATATTCACGAATTTTGGCTTGATATAAGTTCAGAATCTGCTAAATTCAGTTGTCTAATCCACATTATTAGTGATAATCCGTTTGCGCAACTAAATGACTGCGCCAACTCATATCACCAATGATCACTAGGAAAATCATGATCACTATTTTCACCGATTTCACTGCTATCACAGCTATCATTATGATATTCATTTTCATTATTTTAACATTTATCATTATTTTATTTATTATATTTATTATCATAGTTATATTTATTTTC
>CAJVPP010004022.1:0-10284 GCA_910592005.1 Funneliformis mosseae
TATGAATAACTTTAGAGAATTGATAAAATACCAAAGGACTCATTCTTCTATACACAACAAATCAGAACGTAATTTTAGAAAAGCTGCTATTTCCGTTCTAATTGACGATCCATCCTGTATCGCTTGTAATCCACCTCTGAAGGAAATCCCTCCATCTTTTCTCAATTTCTTTGATTAGGCACAGAAAGTCTTAGAAGCAATATTATATACTAGCAAAAGTTTAGAAGCCTTTCAAATTGCAATCTCTGCAAAAACCACTGGTGTACAAGAAATATATTATCAGCAGATACTTAAAACTTTGAGATACAAGCAAGTACCAATACTAATCTTTGAGCGAGCTGTTGAATACTGTCTTCAGGCTCAAACTGAAACTAAATTATTCTAGAAGAAATATCGAGGCGATTTACTTAATTACCTTAATATATCCCTTTTAAGTATAAGTCGTAATTCTTCTCCGTCTAGAATGACTAAACCTTTAATGAGTCGTAGAAATAGTGCTACCTCTGAATCAGTAAAAGAAGACCTGATTTCTCAGATAAATTATCTACCTGAGGATACTATCATTGCAGACGTTACTCCAAGTGGGAAGGATCCTGAAAAATAAACCCTAAGCTTTAACAACTCCACTTTTAGCCCATATTGAAGAATGAGAAAACCACCTAAACTAACCTATACAAAATCTTCTAATGAGGAAGATACCACTGCTAATAAAAAGGATATTCGCTTTTCACGTTCCTCTCAGTCAAAAACTGATTATTTACGAGGCTCCTGCAAAAATAAAAAGCCAAAAAATAAGAAGAATAGTAAACCAAAGAGCCGTCGCTCTCCCTCTTATTATGATAGTTCTTCATCATCTTCTAGTTCTAGTTCTGGAGATAGTAACTCAGAAAGTGACAATGAAGATCCTTTTGATACCGATAATGCTAAGGATAATGACGAAAGACAACTCTTTCAGATGATGAGAGGCCTCCAAACTGTCTTTAAAAATGTTGGATTTAGCGGATCGCGAGAAGCTAAGTTTGTAGACTTACCAACGTTTAAGGGAGGAGATAAAGACCCTAGAGAATGGTTAGAACGATATAACTATGCTGAGGATGCAAATGGGATTTCAGATAAGCAACGTCTTACATTAGTCCCTTCATTCCTAAAAGGATCAGCCCTTACTTGGTATAACAAAACTAAGAATGAAAAAGATTTATGATACTGGGATAATTTGTGCGATTGACAACATAAATACTGATCCTTCATTTATCACTTTTTGAAGCATTATTGTACAATACATAGAAGAACTCAATGGCGTTCTACACTTAGACGATGTAAACAATGCCCTGAACAATCTGTAGAAGATTATACTGCAGATATTGAATCGCTATATCTCAAATTTGATCCAGATTATATCACACTAGAAGACGAGAAAATTGAACAGTTCTTACAAGGACTTCGACCTGAATTTTTAACCGCAGTAGCTGCTGCTACACCTCGTGATTTAGAAGAGGCGATCGATCGAGCTCGAGTTATTGAAGCTGTTCTCTCTAAAGATAGCGTCCTATCAGGATATTTCCTCAGTAAAACCTATTTGAATCAACATGATGAGGAAACAGAACGAGAAAAGGTTCCTAACATGCAACAATTGATTAAGAAAAATAATAAAAAACTGATAAAGGAAGTTAAACAACTATTAAATACTACTACTACCAACCCATGAAATGATGGTCACGGTCACCCAGCATACAATAATGTTAATTGGAGAAATAGTAATAACAATAGTAATCCAGTCTGTTATAGTTGCAACCGACCTGAACACATTGCTAAAAACTGTAGAGCACGAAATAATCAAGGTGGTAGTCAAAATAATTTCCAACAGAATAGGAATAATACATACCAGAATGAAAATAGGTGTTTTACTTGTAAGCAAAGAGGACACATGGCTAAAAATTGTAATACCATACCTACTGGATCCTGCCTACACTGCCACCAGCTTGGACATTGGGAAAACTTATGTCCAACAAAACTAACATCAAATTTCCATAATAGTCAACCACAATCTGGTCAAACAAGCCAACGAGCTGCTTTATTACAAGAAAGATCAATGTACAATACTTCAAATACGTTTTTACCACCTCCTTCTCTACAGCCTTCTATGACATTTCCTTGTAATAATACCTTTACCACTACTAGCAACTCTTCTAATCCCTCGAATCAGTCTTTAAGCTACTAAGGGTACCTCTAGAGAGTGAGAGTACCAGTCATTATTTAAATCTCTCAAATGAAATTGATGTACCTAAAGCTGTAGAAGCAGTATATTGTTATGCCTTTGTGGATAGTAAACCTATTTATTTGATCCTAGATTCAGGATCCGCTGAAAGCGTTATGTCAAAAAGTTTCTTATAACAATTAAATAGAAAAATTGAAGGCCCATCAATGATTACTATGATTAATATACAAGGGGGATACTCACAACCATTGGGAAAAGTTACTAATATCCCAATCTAAATTAATGATGTAGAAATTCCCATTGATGTCGATATAACAGAATCTAATGATTACTATATTGTAGCTGGAAACGATTGGTTAACAAAATGCCGAGAACGACTTTATTGAGACTGTTGGAAATTTATTTTTCAATGGAATCAAAAAGAACATCAGGTGTCTATGACCTGTTGGGAAAAATCTCAGTTTGACAAGTTCCAACAATCTACTCCAATTATCATAGGCTCAATGAATGACGAATATGAAGATGAAAATTTGACAACGCAACGGCATTACATGATATTAGGGGATAACGAAGAAGAACCTATCTTAACCATAAATAACTAATAGTTCAAAAACAAACATATTCATCGCAATATTTTGAGAGTCTCAACCAAAAATTCAAATGTCAGCCACCTGAAAATTCAAAATGGAAGTACCATTGGCAAGGCTCTGGAAGTAGATGTTAGTGTCATAAACAACTTGACCAAGCTGAAAACACCTGCTCCTTATGCCAGAAAGAATGGGAATATTAGCAGTTATTACAAAACATTCCGGAGGAAGAACCGACTAAGATCAATTCATATACCCATCTAAATCAAAGACAACAAAAGGAATTACAGCAGTTTTTACAGGCCAATACTAAGGCATTTGCCAACGATTTGTTACAATTAGGTCATACTGCTATTGAGAAACATTACATTCCAATAGAGAATCTGCTTCCAATACGACAGCGAGCATACTGAGTTGCACCTTTAGAACAAAAATTCATTAAGGAAGAAATTAATCGAATGTTGAAATATAATCTCATCCAACCGTCTGAAAGTCCTTGAGCTTCACCTGTTGTTCTAGTACGAAAGAAAAATGGAAGTCTACGTTTTTGTGTCAATTATCAAAAGTTAAACAGCGTCACTAGAAGAGATGGATACCCACTGCCACGAATTGACGAACTACTAGATATATTTGGACGTTCTAAGTACTTCTCTACTTTAGACCTAGCTAGCGGATATTGGTAAGTAGCAATGGAAGCAGAAGACTAAGCAAAGACTGCCTTTATTACAAGTCAAAGGTTATACGAATTCAAGGTTATGCCCTTCAGACTAACAAATGCACCTGCCACTTTCCAGCGGCTAATGAACAAAGTTTTTAGAGAAGAAATTAGGCAGTTTGTAGCAGTATATCTTGACGACATCATTATATTCTCTTCCACCTTTGAGGAACATATGCAACATTTAAAACACATTTTTGGAAAATTAGAAAAGGCAGGATTAAAACTTGGTAAGGATAAATGCGAGTTTTGCAAATTAGAACTTGCATTTCTAAGACATATTGTTAGCGGACAAGGAGTCTCACCAGACCCGTCAAAAATAGATAAGATTAAACACTTTCCAATCCTGAAAAACATCACAGAACTTAGGGGATTCCTCAGATTAGCCTCCTACTATCGCAAGTTTATTCAAGAATTTTCAATTAAGGCTGCTCCTCTACATCTATTATTATGAAAAGAAACCCCCTTTGAGTGGACTTCACCTTAACAGGAAGCATTCGAGCATTTAAAAAATTTTTGATTACAGCACCAATTCTCATATACTCAGACTTCAAGCGAAAATTTTTATTATTTACTGATGGATCTTATGTAGGACTTGAAGCAGTACTAGCACAGTTAGATGACCAAAATAGAGAGCGCATTATTTCATATGCTAGTTGAAGTCTGAATAACGCTGAACGAAACTATGCGCCTACAGAATTAGAATGTCTCGCTGCCATTTGGGGAATAGAATATTTTAGGTCATACCTACTTTATCAACCATTTGAGTTAGTCACTGACCACGTAGCATTACAATGGTTATTTAATAAACCAGATCCACCTAAAAAATTTATGAGATGGATCATTAGGATCATGGAGTTTCCCTACAAAATTAGATATAGAAAAGGAAAAATACATTCAAATGCGGATGCCTTATCTCGACTCTCCTCCCTTACCATTTAAATTACAACTTAGAAAATAATCACATAAAAGAGTGAAAGCTTAAGTGTCAGCAGTGTGACTGACAGCTCTAACAACTAAAATGGATTTAGAAACCTATAACCAACTTTACAATTTCCTTAACATTTTAACTTACCCACCAAATACCACCCCTGCACAACAACTTAAAATTCGAAAACAATCTTCTAAATATTTCATCAGAAATCAACAACTTTATCATAGAAATCAAAAACACTCTTCACAACCTCTATTAGTCATCAAAACTACTAAAGTTGAAATATTGATCTATAATATATACAATGAACCTTTAGGAGAACATTTAGGTCGTGATATAACCTACAATAAAATAGCTTCTAAGTATTATTGGCCAAATATGTATCGAGTAATTGATAACTGGATAAAAACATGCGATGTTTGCCAGCGACAAGGAGGACCTAAACAGATGGAACCCTTATACCTAATACCTGTTAGATAACCCTTCGACCAGGTTGGAATAGACTATGTAGGACCTCTTCTTCGAATCACAAAAGGAAATAGATACATAATAGTTGCTACTGAATATCTTACCAAATGGGTAGAAGCTGCTGCCACCTCTGATTGTACCTCTCAAATAACGGCACAATTCATTTATGGTGAAATAATTTGTCGACATGGTACACCAAAGGAAATCTTAACAGATAGAGCTACGTTCTTTCAAAATGAGTTAATAAATGCTCTTATGTATGTTGTGGGGACTAAACATAGATTATCATCCCCATATCATCCTCAGACCAATGGATTAACCGAACGATTTAATAGAACTCTTTGTAATATTTAGCTAAATATGCAGAATAACATAAGGGCGAATGGGATTCATATTTACCTTCAGCTCTGTTTGCTTATCGAATGGTGTAGCAAGGAACAACAAAATTAGAGCCCTTTGAGTTATTATATGGAAGAAAAGCTACACTACCAATTGATTTACAGTTAAGACGTCCTTCACCTGAGAGTAACCTTCCACAAGCAATCGACAAACACCATCAATTGATTTCAGCCTAATTAGAACAAAGAAGACTTGATGCACAACAAAATATCCTACAACGACAACAACAACAACAGGAACATTACAACAGAAATCACCCTAGCGTAAATTATCAAATTGGTAACAAAGTGTTGATGTTTAATGTACTACGGTCACACGTACATGGTGACAAATTTAAAGATAAATTTGATGGACCGTTCTATATACATAATATTGTATGACCTGGTACATACAAATTGCATACTATAGATGGACGAGTTAGAAAGAACCCAATACATGCCGATCTTTTAAAACCATATTTAGAAAGATCTGAATGGACACCACAAGTCATCATCAGTTAATGAAATTCCCTATAAATATAAACCTATTTAGGACCTGAACGATACTATTTTGAAAAATTTAGAATGGCTATACTGGATAATTTCGAAATTGTATTGGAACAACTAAAATATACGATGATGTCTTCAACCATGACCCTCAGAATCTAGAACCTTATAAAGATAATATGACATTATCACAAAAAGTGCAAACTATTTATCGAGCTCTCTTATGATTTACACGCATGAGTAATCGACTGTTATCACTTGTTAATCCTTTTATTTAAGACAACTCCTTGAAGATGAAACTAATACTCCTGCTCAATATACGGTACAAGTATCTACTATTACTACGTATTACTATCGAACTGCCGTACAGGTCTTTTACTTATTTGAACATCTTGGAGTTCAATGAATCTTTGGTACTCAGTCACTTACTCTAACAATGATTCGACATTTAAAAATTACTGAATATCAAGTTCTGGTAATTGAAGCTTTGAATCTTTCTGCTGAAGCAGAAATCTTAAGTGAGAAGTAATATAACAGGATTGGATTGACGAACGTGACGTAGCATATTGCAGATCTAAATGTTAAACATATTGGATATATTTGATATATTTGATATTCTGAACATATTTGATATAATTGATATCTTGGACATATCAGACATATTAGATATATTTGATTTATTTGTTATATCCATCTATGTATTAATTTTAATATAAATAGAGAACCATAGAATCATGTAAACAGTAGTTCACTTTTAGTTCACCTTTAGTTTTTCTTTAGTTTTGCTTTTAGATACACATCTAGTAGTTCTTGTAGAGGCGTTTGATCTAATATCTTAGTACTTTAACTCTCTTGATTCCTTTTCGTATTTTCTTGTTTTATTATTATTATATTTTATCTTTATTGTTATTTATCGTCAATAAACGTATTATTATATCTCTGAATTGTTCAAGCTGTCTTGCCTTAGTTTTATCACGAATACACTACTATGTAGATTATAAATCTTGAGATAAACTGAATTGAGTCACTACGTAAACTTAAAAGAAATCACTACTCGAACACCCCGTTTAACAGTTGCAATTCACAAGGATTATACATTAACATTACATAGAATTAAGTCTTAAACAGTCTTATAAAGTCTAGTTTAGTTTAAAGTCCTTTAAACTATAGTGCTATAATCCTAGAACTATAATCTTATAAAAATTAGGACTTGCAGCCTTAGAACTGCAGTTCTATAGAAAAATAATCATTTAAGTTGAACGATTTCTTATCATTCTTTTTAAATGATTTTTTTATTGTTCAAGTTGAATGATTCCTTATTATTCTTCTTAAATAATTTTTTCATCATTTAAGTTAAACAATTTTCTATCATTCTTTTTGAATAATTTTTTTATTATTTTAAGTTGAATGATTTCTTATTATTTTTCTTAAATGATTATTTTTTCTATTGTTCAAGTTGAATGATTACTTATTAATCTTTTTAAATAATTATTTTTTATAAGATTATAGTCCAAGGATTGCAAATCTAATTTCTATAGGATCACAGTCTTAAGACTGCAGTTTTAGGATCTAGTTCTAGAATCTAATTCTAGAACTCAAGTCCTATAGACTGGATCTTCTTTAGGATTGGAAGTTTCAGGACTAGACTAGAATCAGACTGGATTTTAATATCTCTAGATTTAGTTAAACCTATAACACTAGTAGGATATCACATGTAATATAAATTATATTACATGTAGTATTCTACTTTAGAGATATGCTCTAAATCTGATCAATCTGGATATTTGGTCATCTATCTGAAATTTGACCGGATTCAAATTGATCCATTTATATCACCAGATTGATCAGATGGATTATTAGATATCTAGTAAACAAATTGGATGGTCAATTCAACTTAGGTAAGCATAAATTATTTTTTTATTTTTTTTTTTTACAATAACGATAATATTAAATCTACATATTATATCACTCAACACATACACACAATACACATACACACTCTCTCTTTTTCTCTCTCTCTTCCTCTCTCCTCCTAGACCTTATACTCTAAATTTTGACTTGAACGGCTTAAATTTAAATGGTAAGTGTAAAATTCTTCCTTTTTTTATCTTGGAAATGTTACTAACTTTTTTTTTACTTCTTTTCTTTAGAAAATGCCTTCTTGGACCTGAATTTTGGCTGGGCTATAAAGGTAAGTTAGTGTTTTTATTTTTTCCGTCATTGGAAATGTCATTAACATTCCTTTTACTTCTTTTCTTTAGGGGACGCCTTCCTGGACTGGATTTCTGCTTAAGCTATGAAGGTAAGATGGTGTGAAAGATTGTTTTTGATTTTCTTTGTCTTTGGAATGCCATTAACGTTCCTTTTACTTCTTTCTTTAAGGGATACCTTCTTGGACCTGGATTTTAGTTTAGGCTATAAAGATAAGGTGGTGTAGAAGATTCTTTTTTATCTTTGAAATGCTATTAACGTTCCTTTTGCTGCTTTTCTTTAGGGAATACCTTCTTAGACCTGGATTTCAACTTGGATTATAAAGGTAAGTGGTGTGGGGAATTGTTTTTGTTTCTTCTTCATCTTTGAAACGCTATTAATATTTTTTTTGCTGCTTTTCTTGTGAGATTTTTTGTTTTTCTTTGTCTTAGAATGCTATTAACATTCTTTTGTTTCTTTTCTTGTGGTTTTATTTTGTCTTTGGAATGCTATTAACGTTCCTTTTGCTTCTTTCTTTAGGGAACACCTTTCTGGACCTGGATTTCTGCTTGAACTATGAAGGTATGTGATGTAGAAAATTTTTTTTGTTTCTTCTTTGTCTTTGAAATGTCATTAATGTTCCTTTTGCTTCTTTTCTTATAGTTTTTTTTTGTTTCTTCTTTGTTTTTGAAACATTATTAACATTTCTTTTACTTCTTTTCTTTAGAAGACGTTTTTTTAGACCTGGATTTTAGCTTAGGTTATGAAGGTAAGTGATGTGAGGAATTGTTTTTGTTTTTTCTTTGTCTTTAAAATGCCATTAATATTCTTTTTACTTCTTTTCTTTAGGAGACGCCTTCCTGGACCTGGATTTCTGCTTAGATTATGAAGGTAAGTTAATGTGAAGATTGTTTTCGTTTCTTTATCTTTAGAACTCCATTAATGTTCTTTTTACTTTTCTTTAGGGGATGCCTTTCTAGACTTGAATTTCGGCTTGGGTTATGAAAGTAAGATAGTGTTGGAAATTATTTTTGTTTCTTTATCTTTAGAACACTATTAACGTTCCTTTTGTTTCTTTTCTTGTGATTTTTTTTATTTTTCTTTATCTTTGAAATGCTATTAACGTTTCTTTTGCTTTTTTTCTTTAGAGGATACCTTTCTGGATCTGGATTTCAGCTTGGAATATAAAGGTAAGTGGTGTGAGGAATTGTTTTTGTTTCTTCTTTATTTTTGGAATGTCATTATCATTCCTTTTGCTTCTTTTCTTTAAGAAACACCTTTCTGGATCTGGATTTCAGCTTAGACTATAAAGATAAGTGGTGTGAGAAATTATTTTTGTTTCTTCTTTGTCTTTGGAATGCCATTATCATTCCTTTTGCTTCTTTTCTTTAGGAACACCTTCCTGGACTGTGATTTCGACTTGAATTATAAAAGAAAGATAAATTTCACTTTTTTTGATTTAAGAATGATACTATAAATATTTCTTTGATTTTAACGTAAAATTTACATACACTTTAAATGGCTAATTAAAAAAGGATAGATCTACTTTTATAAAACAATTAAGATATTCTATAAAATTTCTATATAAAGCTTTTATTTTATCTAACTTTAAAAAAGATTGATTATTTTATAAAAATATTTATTACACATATATCCTTTTTTTCATACGCGTTCTCTCTCTCTTTTTTTTTAATTATTTTTTTTTTTTTTTTGTAAAACGTTTTCACATTTTTTAATAAATTTTTAATAAGTTTATAAATATGAATTCAAGTTCTGTTGAAAATAATCAAAATAATTCAAATAAAATTCAAAAAAAAGAAGAAGGTTACAAAAAAGAAGTTAGATATGGAATTGATTTGTATCTAATAATGGAATTGCTACATATTAAGTAGAGGTTATTACAAGTAAAATATGTGGTAAAAAATATCAGTATAGAAGTTCAATAGGCATTTTAATAGACCATTTAAGTAGTAAACATCAAATAACTAAAAAAACAATTTAGCAAAATTATGTGGTAAAAAATAAATTAAATAAATAGTAATTTATTTATTTAAATGTAATAATTTAGTATAATTAATTTTTTAATTTATTTTTAGCCTCAAAAATCTCATGAGTTAGGTGTTACACTACATAAGAAATCTTATCAAATTGAATTTTGTAATTTATTAATTAGTTGGATAATTTTTAATACTCAACCTTTAAAATATTATACAATCAGAATCTTTTCAAAAATTTATAAAAGAACTTGATCCAGCATTTGAAATTCCAAATGTTAAATTAATTAAGCAAAC
>CAJVPP010004023.1:0-10282 GCA_910592005.1 Funneliformis mosseae
CGATTCCTTATCGTTCTTCTTGAACGATTTTTTTATCGTTCAACTCGAGTCAACTCGAATCAAGTCGAGTTTAAATCAAGTCGAGTTAAATATTTAACTCGACTCGAATTTAGCTTGACTCGCAATCATCGAGTCAAAAAAAACACCAACTCGACTTGATTTGAACTCGACTCGGCTTATCTAACTCGTGAGTTAACTCGACTCGTCCAGAACTCTAATCCTGTAAAACATCCTTTATAGGATGTTTAAAAAAGAAATTCAAAATCAAAATGCTGCTCCAAATGCTCCCCACCTTAGAAGTTATACATGCTCGCATTCCTAATATATATACTTTAGCATAATGCTTCCGTTGTCACTCTACCATTAAAAATTTTGAACACATTTGGCTATGCTCTGAGAACAACCCACCCTTATATGACATTATTGCTAAACACAAAATTTCATTCATCACTCATCTTCAAGAATTGAATACCCTAGAAGACGATTCACTAATTCAAGATATATGGTCAGACACTATTTGGACTTCAGTACCCTTTTCAGCTAATTTCTGGATCATCGACTTGCTTAAAGGGATAATCCCCTCATTACTTTCAAATAAAGTTATCGCATGTGTATCTACATCATCTCTCTCATATGGTCTATTATCATCCCTTTACCACAACTTTTCTACGTCTTGTTACGAGATATAGAACAATAGAAACACTACTCTTAATGAATAGAAAATTGCTAATAACATTGAAGATGACTATACAACCCCTTGGATTTTCTCTGGTTTTTCACATTCCTCTTCTCTTCCCTCAACTTCAAACCTAAACTCCTTTATAGTTGCTACCGCCTATGGCTCTCACTGGTCAAATTTTTGGAACGGCAGTAACCACGCCCTCCTTTCCGAACGTTTGATAGCTATACAATAGTTTAGTCCAGTTAAGTTTTCTTTTCTTTTCTTTTTTATTTATAGTTTAGTTCAGTATAGTGCAAGGTTGGTATTGATAAAGTAGTTTAGTTTATAAATTAATTTATAGATATTTTTGTATTTTCTATTTTATTATATGTACCTAGTATTTTATAAATTTAATAAAGATCATGCAAAACTACCGCACTAAAAAAAAAAAAAAAAAAGGTAATAGTTGGAATGCGAAATGGCTGGTAAACAAATGGGCCAGGTCAAGATAATACATATTACACCTCCAATTCTCTACTAACCAACGGACCACCAGACTGGGGTTAGGAAGATTTCAGAAATATATGGATACAAAAAATATGTGATACAAATGCATATATATTGGATACTGAAAACATTCCTAGAACATTCCCGTCACTAGCCTGTAACTATATAAGGGTGTTCTATCACCAGAACAGTATCACGTGACTGGCGCAGTAAGGCGCAGTATAAATTCAGCCAGCATTATTCTACAATTTCGGTCAGAACTTTGGGCATAATGATTTGGCATCCAAACCAGCATAGAGAACTGGTGAACTAATAGGACTATACTAGCTCCTTGATAGTTCTCTGCCAGTTTCATAACAGTTTTACAATAGTTCTAGGATACTATCAGGTCACTAGCATGACGCCAAGCTGGATCCTCAAATCACATGCCCAAAAGATCAGCTGAAATTATAGCATAGTGTCAGCCAAAATTAATCATAGATCTACTGCGTCACCTAATACTATATTTTTTTACCACAATTGGCATTTTAACAGGTAACCAAATAGGCACAAAGGGTAAGTATCTCAATATAAAATCTAGCATTCAATCAGGCGTAGGAGATTAACACTTCAATATAAAATTAGATATCTAAACTGTTACAGAAGGTTAACAACTTTAATAAAGAATTTGGCATGCAAAAGACTTAAAAACAAGAAGAAAAGCGTGGTATTTAGATTATATGTGTGTGGTATTTAGATTATATTGTAGTAATAAAATTATACTAACATAAAAAACACGAATAGCAGAAAAGGCTTAAAGACATAGCTAGAACATAAAAAAGCTATAAGCAAAAGTAAAATAGTAGATTATATGTAGTAATTAGATTATATTATTTAGATTATATGTGGTAATTAGATCATATTATTTAGATCATATGCGATACCCAGATTATATACGATATTCAGATCATATGTAGTATTTAGATTATATGTGATATTTAGATCATATGTAGTACTATAATCTAGGGTAAGTGAGATACCACATGTGATATAATTATATCACATGTGGTATCCTACTAAAGGTATGACATAGTGTGATAAATTATTTATATAAGAAAATCATATAATACTAGTATTGAATATCATTAGTAATATATAGTAATTTTCTTATTAATATATATTAATTTTTTAATTTTTTTTAATTTTTAAAAATAATACATTATATAATGATTATTTAAAAATAAAATTCAGTTTATTAGATCCATTTTATTAAGATCTATTAAATAATAGTATTTTTATATTTGAAATTAATAAATAGCAAGATATATAAATTTTATTTTAATATTATAATAATAATTTATCATTTATTTATCTTTAAAAAATCACTAGTTAATTACATTTTATTTTAATTTTTATTTAGAAAATATCATAAAATTTATTATAAAAGTATTAATTTTTAAAAATATATTTAAAAATGATTTTTAATTTATAAATAAAATTGTCTATAAATTTGTAGGTAAAATAATTAAAAAGATATTTCTATATTTTATTAATTTTTTAAATATTATTATATAAAATCATTTTCTTAAAATGAAAATTTTAATATATATTATTAAATAATGATAATATATAAGAAATATACTAAGAAAAATCACATTCTAAGAATTTTTTAACTAAAATTAAAAGTTTAATACATATTAATTTGATAACATTAAAATTATAATGCAATAAAAATTAAAATTTTATTAAAAATTTTTAAAAATATTTTATTTTACAGATTATTAAACAATATCAATATTAATAAAGAAATACCTTTATAAATATATCAATAATTAAAAGATAATTGTAAAAATATTATTTTAATATTATAACTTTTTTTTTTAAATAATATATTTTTATTTATAATTTTATGAAATAATATTTATTAAAAAAAAAAAGTATCAAATTTATATTAAAAAATATATATATATATTTTTTTTTTAATAAACTTAGAACAATTAATTTAGAAATGATCGTCAATCACATCAACTAATAAGATCTCGTGAAATTTTTTGTTATAAAAAAAAAAAAAAATCTTTTTTTTTTCGAAGGATATCTTTGGAAACAAATCCATCACTTTTTTTTAAAAGAAATAGTTTATCATGGTAGAGTATTGAATATCATTCGATTCATTGCATTGCAACTGATTATTTAAAGAATGCACAAGATTACCTGAGGGTATCTTGGTAGCAAATACATACAAAGTTTTTTTTCTTTCTTCCATGATTATTCATGATAAGAAAGAGGAGACAAAACTTGTATTAGAGCAAACATAAAATAAAACAACAAAAAAACTAATAAGTTTTTTTTTTATTATTTATGTTTCGCTCAATGATCCACTTTAAATATAAATTCGATACTTATAGCCTCCTAAGAAATCTGGATCGAGAAAAGTAGCTCCTGCTCCTTATCCTGTTAAGAAAAAGGATACGAGCAAAAGTGCTAAGAATCCTTTATTAGAGAAGAGACCTAGAAATTTCGGAATTGGTGAGTGATTTTTGTTTTAAGATTAATTTATATATAATATAAAACGTTTTATAAATCTTTCGCTAATCATGCTTTTCATGTTATTAAGGCCAAGATATCCAACCTAAAAGAGACTTGACCCGCTTCGTTAAATGGCCCAAGTATGTTCGTCTTCAAAGACAAAAAAGGATTCTTAATCAACGTCTTAAGGTGCCACCGGCAATTAATCAATTCACCAAAGCATTGGACAAAACCACCGCGATCAATGCCTTCAAACTTCTCAACAAATATCGCCCTGAAACCAAAGTTGAGAAAAAAGAGCGACTCTTAGAACAAGCGAAATGTAAATCCGAAGGTAAAAAGTATGAACCGAAAAAACCTTTTGTAGTTAAATATGGCATTAATCACATTACTGCATTGGTTGAAGCTAAGAAAGCCAGTTTGGTTTTGATCGCTCATGATGTTGATCCGATTGAAATTGTTTTGTGGTTGCCCGCTTTGTGCAGAAAGATGGGAGTACCTTACGCTATCATTAAAGGGAAAGCCAGGTTGGGTGCCGTGGTTCATAAAAAGAATGTCACGGCCCTGGCATTTGTTGATATTAAAGATGAAGATAAAACTGCTTTTACTAATTTGATTAGCACTATTAAGGTTAATTATAATGATAAATATGAAGAAATTAAGAAGCAATGGGGTGGAGGGATTATGGGCGTTAAATCTCAAGCCATGATGGTTAAACGTGAAAAGGCATCTGGTAGAGAAATAAAACCCGTTATTTAGTTTTTGTTGTCCAATTAATTTATAATTCTATTTAGACGTTTATTTTGCGTTTATGATTTTTAATTATCTGTTGTAGTTAAAAATAAAATTCTTTGGGTCATTAAAGATTGATTTTCTCTTTAAATTGTATATATGATTATTTATGTTATCACGTTAGTTTATAATACCAATTATATGCTAATCACGTTTGTTTAAAACACAAATCAATCTTGGTGTAAACAGCTTCTTTTAAAATTTGAAAATTTGATTTCCATTAAATTTTATATCACCATCCAAAACAACGATTTTTTCTTCTTCAGAACTTTATGAATAAAGCTTAGATATTGTTATAAATGTTAGATCATTATTACATTGAAAGATATATAAGTTTCAGTTAATCACGTGCTTGCATTTTTATTTGTTAATTAATACAACCTGCGGTTTGTATTTTAAAAAGAAAATCCATTGTTTTGAAAAATAAAATGGCAAATAAATGCTATTATTTTCTTATATATGCTTAAGTTTATTTATTATATTTATTGATTATTATAAATAATATAAAACGGAAAAAACAATTTTATTAACTGAAGTAGCAATTTGTTTCATCTAGCTTTTCAAACATAAAGAATCATAAGCTGCATTAGAATTAAAATGATTTCAAACTTTTGTAATAGTATATGATGCCACAATTACCTTAAACAACAAGATAATTATGACATTTTTGATAAAATTAGAAATTTATTTGTATATTGATGTCATTAAGATAATGGTTTAAATTGTATTAATGATAAAGTCAAATATCTTTTTAATTCTCCTTTTAAATGATTATATTTCATTTTATTATTGCATAATTAAATTTTCAAAAAATGATCTAATACTTATACTTTTTTCTATAATATCATTTGAATTATCTAAATCTTGTGATTGTATATATATAAATAATTTTGATTTATTGTTTTATTATATTATTCTCTAAATAAAGAAATAGTAATTTTGATCTTGGATTAAGAATAGTATAAGAATTAAGTATCTTCTAATAATTATCAATTTTTTATATATAAAATTTACTATAATGAATCCTTCTAATATATAATCATTAATATATATTTTAATATATTAAAGAATTCTTGTAAAATTTAATCATATATTACTAACAATTAAATATAAACTTGAAAAAAATTTTTTATTATTTGTATATTAGTTTTAATAAAATAATTATTAACTATACTTATTTTTATTCATTTTTATTAATTTAATTGTTTGTTATTACAAATAAAAAATCAAGTTTTTCATGTATTCATTTAAAATTTTCTAATATTAAAAATATATTATTTTATTATGTAGAAATATAAGATAATCCTTTTTTATTATCTTATAATAATTGTAAATATATTATAAAAAATAGTAGAATAATGAATTTATATATAAATATTCTAACTTTATTAATAATTTTATTCTTAATTGCATTTTATGATTAATTGTAATATTTAAAATATATAATACATATTAATTGCTAACCTGTGAATAATCAGCACTAAAATCATGTATTGATTATATAAAATTAAGGGTTAATAATATTATAATTTTATTAGAGCCTTCAAAATCTCAAAACATGTTTATCATTTGCTTGTAAATTTCCTAATATCAAACCATTTAAACATTTCAGTAACTTTAGTAGCATTAGATTTAATTGTTAAAAATTTACATTATGGCTTACATTCTTACTTTTAGTGATACCTAAACTGTAATTTAAAGTTAGTTCTGATATATGTTGAATAAAAATATGTATTTATCTTAATAATAGAGAATTTCTAATTTGTATTATAATAAGAAACAATGAAAATCCTTTACTTTCAGATTGGGTTTATGAATCAGGTGAATATTCTAGTAATATAGAAACATCATTTATTAAGGCTATTTCTTCTTATATTCACAAATTTTTAAAAACCTACAATAATTGGTTTTGATAATGATAATATAATAAAACAAATTTGTCAAGATATTCATTTTTTTTCTTTTATTATATATGTAGAAACTTATAAAGTATTTATTTTTAATATTAGCAAATTCTCTAATTTAAAATGATGTAATACTGACAATAGATTTAATTTATCAATAATCCATCTGATAAAAAAAACAAGCAGTTTTTATTTTATAAATTTAAAATAATAAATGTATATTAGACATTTATTAATATAATCAGAAAATTTATAGTTTAGCAATGTTAGTCTAAATAATATATGGAAAAAATTAGGATATATACAGAAAATTGAAAGAAGTATTATTTAGACTTTATAATTCTATTGTATAACATAATAGAAAATATTGTGTACCTACTTGTTTAGTTCAAGATTAAAATAACTTGAATATAATAATTTTACTTTAATATAAATTGAAAGCTTTATTTGATAAATAGATAGATCAAAAAAGTAATATAATTAAAATTTATTTAGTCTTTAAAATCATATATCTTATACAGTATATATTTGAAAATTGTGAAATTAGTGCATAGCAATCTTTTTTAAAAGCTACAGGTTGTTCTAATATTACTCTATTTGAATCAAAAGAATCAAAGGTTAATATAAAAAAAATGATTTTTTTAAATCTGATTTTTAATAATTAATTTTTAATATTTAGTTTCAGTTTTAGACAAATCATCTAATCTTACAAAAGAAAGAAATATATTATTACTATAAAGCTGAATTTCTTATACCTATATCCAATGTTGTTATGGGACATTGATGGGACACTGATGGGACGCTGATGGGACATAGATAGGACAGATAGGACCTTTAGGACATAGTGTGAGACAGGTTAGAACATATAGCTAAGACAACAAATCTCTAGGACATCAAGAATGTACATCACTGCTTATATTTATACATATGCTAATAAAACTAGAATTTTTTGGAATTATATAGATTGTGCATTAAAAGATAATAATAAATCTCATGATGAAAAACATCAAATTTTTTTAATAATTACAAATCAATTCACATATGCAGAAATTGAATTTAATTTAAAAATAAGTTATAAAATAAATACAATACTTTTATATTATAAATATATATTATAAAATAATAAATTATTGTTAAAAAAGGTTAACTGTTATACAATTATTAAAGCAAAACATTATGTATAAATGAATGGATATGATACATCTGAATTAAAAAAGCCTATAATTTACAAAAAAAGGTTTAATCCGAAATAATTAGTCTAATTTGATAAATTTTTTTCAGATAAATCTCATATAAATATAAGCTCTTATAAAAGTAAAGCAAAAACTGGATTACTAATTCTTTATTTATAAAATCATAAAAAAGCATTATGAGAAAAATTTAATGAAAAATACCCTAATGAAATGCGTTATACTGCATTTATGACCTGACTTAAAGGAGAAAGATTTATATATTATAAAAATTTAGGTGATTTATATTTTATTTGTAATAAAAATGGATATAAGACATTTGATTAAATATGAAAGCTTATTAAAAAGCATATAAAAAATATTATTAGTTAGGTATTATTATATTTACCTAATAAATTCAATAATTTATTTTTATCTATATGCATTTTTACTATTTAATAGAAAACATTATTTGAAAAATTAGAACTAATTTATCGATATTTAAAATGAGATTTTGAAAATAATTTAAAAATAAATAATTTAGAAGAATTAATACATAATTTATATATTAGCCATTATTTACAACATGTATTTGGTAATTGTAATCTTTCACATCCTAATACTTATACAAATTGTGAAAAAACTTAGTTTTTTTGATAAATTTCGTGAAATTTTACCAACCGAATACTGTAACAGGATTGGATTGATGAATATGACACAGTATATTATAGATCTAAATGTTAGACATATCAGATATATTTGACATATTTGATATAATTGATATCTTTGACATATCAGATATATTAGATATATTTGATTTATTTGTTATATCTGTCTATGTATTAATTTAATATAAATAGAAAGCAATAAAATCATGTAAACTTAAGTTCACTTTTAATTTTCCTTTAGTTTTGCTTTTAGATATACATATAGTAGTTCTTATAAAGGCGCCTAGCCTAACATTTCACTTAGTACTTTAACTCTTTTGATTTCTCTTATTCTTTCTTATTTTCTTATTTCATATATTATTATTATTACTTCTTATTTTTATTATTTATCGTGAATAAACATATTATTACATCTCAGAATCAATTAAGTTACTTTACTTTTAATCTTATCAGAAATTCACTGCTATGTGAATTATAAACTTGAGTTAAACTGAGATTAAGTCGCTATGTAAACTTAAAAAAATCACTATCTAAATACTCTGTCTAACTATCGCAATTCGCAAGAATTGCATATTAACAATATCATCAATCTCTTGAAATATACTAACAAAAATTACTATATTTTATGGTTTATTATGCACAAAATTTTATTTGAACTAATAATTAAAAGCAAATCTACATAAACTTGATCATAATAATGTACTTATTATTATTGATTATAAAATGCATGTCAATCCACAAAGTTCATGTAAAATAAAGGCTATTTTTTATGAAAAGTGAGGATTTACTTTACATTTAATGCTAGTTTATATTGAATTGAAAAATGATAGAGATCTAAATATTAATGTATTTGATCATTAGTCAGTAATATTAAATAAGACGCTTAGTTTATAGTATTATCTTTACATACTGTTATTGATACTTTAAATAATAAATCTTAATAGGTGACTATTATTTCTGATAATGGTTCTCATTATAACAATACTAAATTAATAGTTATTTTGACTCATTAGAAGAATTGATATAATATTTCTGTAAAAAAGTGAATATTTTTAAAAGTGAGAGAGGTAAAAACATTGATTGATTTACATCATGCATAAGTTAATATATTTATAATTATGAAATTTTTATAAAAATAAAAATTACTTCATTTACCTATTTATTTTATAGATTACATATTCTATGAAACATTATATGAAATTGAGATATGATATTATTAAAGGAGAAAATATTGAAAATTCTATAAAAGATTTAGCAGAAATACATATAGCTAATTTGCAATCAAATTGTAAATTAGGTAAGAATACAAAATAAATTAATATTAATATTCATTTTAAATATTAAAATTGAATTTTATAATAAAAAATTAGTATCTTGATTGGCATTGCGAATTGGGGTGAATGAAAATGACCAACTGAAGGTCTTTATGAAAGTAGAATTTGTGTATATACTTTACGTAAATTTAGATCATAGAATATTTTTCCTTTTAGTAAAATCTAAAAGATAATAAAAACCTGAATAATTTAAATGCTAATACCATTTACATTTACATATGCTTAACTAAAAAATAAGTAGACAACTGCACTTTCTAGTAAATTCAGTATTTTTTTGAACTTTTTTTTTATACTTAATTTTTATTGATTTTTTATGTATATAGCAGATGAAGAATTACAAATTCTGAAAACAATGAATATAAAGACAAAGTAATTAGTTTTATTATATAATTATTTTGTTACAAATGATCTAAATATAAATATACATAAATAACAGAAAAAGTATTATAAAGCTATACCAGTAGTTAATCTAACCAATACAACATTTCAATTATTCCATTCATCCTAAATAAATAATCAAGATATAACAAAAAGGTATACTGTCTATTATTATAATGCATATTTTAATTATATACTAATAGTCTAATAGCCACTAAATATTTTTTGTAAGCTAGACACTAAAGAAAAATCAAAAGAGCAGTAGGGGTGAAATAATACAATCACATCTCGATATAACGAAGTTGCCGATCCAGCCGATCAGGACTTCGTTATAAGAATCTTCGTTAACGCTATAACGAATTAT
>CAJVPP010004024.1:0-10278 GCA_910592005.1 Funneliformis mosseae
GATCAAACATTCAATATTAATATCGGTATATAAAATTTTTTATACACTGATAATTTGATATACCGATACTTTTTTCCCAAAATAGCAGCATCGGTATATAGAGGTTTGACTGTAGTTATAAAACTATATATAAAAGATATATAATAAAAATTTAAATTATATATTCTAATACAATTATAATAAACTTCAATTTTATGATTTCTTAAATGATTTTTATATATTTTGCAAATGAAATCCATATATTTTGCAAATGAATTCTAAGAATTTCTGATAAAATTTTACTATATGCAAAATTTTATATAGATCTTTCATAAAATTTGTAAATCATTTTAGAAATATGTTTCACAAAATTCAATTATAGAATTTTATGTATTTCTGAACTAATCTATGTAGAATTATTCAAATCTAAAAATTTTGTGATGTAATAATTGTTATATTCTAAATTGTGATCCTATCTCAACTTTTAATTAAAGCATATTTATTTTGCCCAGAACTGAAATTTCAATTTTAGGCAATCCAAATTTAAATTTTAAATTGGGGCATCTTGAATTTAATGCCCAAACTTAGCTATAATAAATTATGTGTCTTGATGATCAATTGTGACATTTTTGTTTGACTAAAATTTTAAATTTTTCTTTAACCTTTATTTTTTGACTTAGTCTTTTTTTCATTTGAAATAAAATTTATCATTTTATTTTATTATTATAGAAGGTGAATTAATAAATTTTCAAAAATAGCTTTTATATTTTAATTAAATATTAAATAAAGAAAATTACTTTTTAGCAAATTTGTATAAAAATATTATTTTAATTATTTAGTAAATTTAATAATGATTTTAATTTATAAAGCAAAAAAATATTATAACTTGAAAATCACATTTTATCTCAATTTTAAATTTGGGCAATAGCCACTATATTCTTAGTTTCCAATTTATCCTATTTTAAATTAAGACAATAGTCAACTTGTCTATTACTTTTCCAGTTTCAAATTTGCTCCAATTTTAAATTAGAGTAATAATCAACTTGGGGCACTGCATTCTCAATTTCCAATTGGCCCCAATTTAAAAATTGGGGCAATAGCCAACTTGGGGTATCGCGTTCCCAGTTTTCAATTTGCCTCAATTTTAATTGGAGCAATAGCCAACTTGGGCATATTATATTCCCAGTTTTCAATTTGCCTCAATTTTAAATTGGGACGATAGTCAACTTGGGTCACTCACCACATGTCTCAATTTTCAATTTTAAATTGAGGCAGCAAAATCGCATTGCCCAAATTTGAAATTTCAAATTGGATTGCCCGAAATTGAAATTTGCATTTGGGGCAGATCATTAACTTGGGGCCTCACCTATAGTATATAATATTCCTTTACTTTAAAAATTTTCAATTTTCGCATCTAAACGTATAATAATTTGAAATTTTATTGAGTAGTACTTGGAAACAGGCCTATTTTCATTGTAATTTCTAGAATATTTAATTATCGAAAATTATTACTCAGTATAATGGTATATATTAATGTTTTGTCGTTTATGTATAATTATAACATTTAATTTTAAAATTACTTTATTTTATTATTTATTAATTATTAAAAACAGATAAAATGTAATAAATTTAGTAAAAAAATAAAAAAAAAAAATTCTAAATTTAATTGAGTGTAGGAATGTTGTTAATAAGGGAATTATTTGCAGGGAGTTAAATTGGGAAAGATCCAAAGATAATCGTCATTTGCTGAAAGTCTTGCCTAGAGTGCAGTTGGCTCTAGTCCATCATAAACGGGCCGGGCACCACTTTTGCCCAACAGTATCCAGGCGGTCCTCTTGCCCAGAAGTACCCGGGATACTCCTCTTGCGCAGCAGTATCCGGATGGATTGTAATACATCAATAATAAGTATTACTATTATTTCCTGCATGATCTCCGGACACTCTTCTTGCCCCAGCTGTATCCGGATAATCTTTTTTTCCAGCTGTAGACCAGAATAGGAGTTTTGGCAGGGTCAATTCAATAACAGCGACATTCTCCTCTTTCAGTAGGCTTTAGCAGAGCCGAGAATATTTCAAGATAGTGACCAGCTGTGTAATCATCTTGACCAGCTGCGTTCGAGCATACTCCAATTTCTTTACGGAGAATATTACTCTTCTTCCCGAATACTCTTCCTCTCGTCCAGCAGTATGTCGGATAATCTTTTTTCCCAGTTCGCGGGAAGAATTTACGAACGTTACCCAAATGACAAAAGTCAACATTTTAATTTTTACAACTTTACTTTTGACCTTCTGTGAAGGTTTATTATTGTGCTTGTGTGTCGTTGTCATTTTATTTGAACAACGTGCAAAATTGTGAATTTCAAAGGGTTTACAAGGTTACTTTTAAAATTTTTTTTTTTTTTTGAATCTGATAATTTTTTTTTCTATGGAAGGTTTTTTCAGAGTTCTTTTATAACGAAAATTTTTTATTATTTTTCTAATTTGTTAATTAAATGTAACATTTTTTATCTGGCGGAATGATTATAAAAAAAAAACTTGTTTGTTGGTTCACATATAGCACAAATAAAAGGATTATTTACTTTTTTACCAAAATTTCTAAAATAAATAATAATAAATAATATTATTATTATTAATGGATTGGATTCACTGCCATAAGTAGACATTCAATGTAAAAAAAAATGAGGTTCGTTTGATCAAAAATAGATTCTTTGTAATTTCAATGACAAAACGTTCTTCATATGGAAGTATGGAAGTGGAATAGATAAAATTTGTTGGCTGATGTATTACGTTTATTTTTTCCGTTGATAATAGTCTGATTATGATCGCAAAATCTATTAACCAAACCTAAAGCGTGATCGGCTTATTTGCTTTTTTTTAATAATAATGACAACGTTTTTATTAAATCAAGCCAGAAGAATTTTTGTTGTTTGTTGCTGAGGGAGAAAATTTTGCTGTTGCTGTTAAAAGAAAATTAACTCATCAGCCAAATAATTTATTAATTCAAAATCCAATCAAATATCAGAAATGAACAGGCCTAATATATAGAATTTAGAACCAAAATGCATTCGAATAAAAAAGTTACATAATTTTAGACTTTTTTTTTTTATGTATGTAAATGGTTGAGAGCAAAGTATGTCACATATTCTTTAAGGTAATATTTCGATGCGCTATATGATATTAAACTGTCCTAGTATGAAACAGACTGTCAATTCCATTACATTCTTTTCTTCTTATTCTTTAGAACATTATATGCACGTCATTTTTAATCTTTAATGATGACACTAACTGAGGATATCCGATCACGTGACTCACCAAAGATTCACCCGAAAAGTAATTTTTCAACAAGCTCACTTAGCTTTGAATCGTGCAATTTACATTATATATATATAAAAGTAGATTGACTACATTTTTATTTTTTATTTTTGTAGTTATTTTTCTTTTTAAATTACTATTATATTAATGATTCTGATAAACCTCGTCTCAACAATTGCTTTCCAAGGGTGAGTAATTTAAATAATTAATATATTTAATATCAGCTTTTAATTTTTTTTTTATATATATATATAATTACAGCACGTTCGACATTATATGATTCGTGTTGAAAAATAACGAATGTTCTTGGCCAGTCGAAATACAATTAATGAATTGCAATTATATTATATATGTTTTATTACAGATTCTCTTATTTCACCAATTAACTTTTATTAAATTTTTTTTTTTTTTTGTTGTAAGACTACAACAAAAATCAAAAAAAAAAAAAAATTGTACAAAAATCACTAGCGGTTCATATCGCGTGGTTGTTAATATATTATAGGCAGTGCATTTTATGCTTCCAATGGTATAAGAATTGGGAGTGCCATAACCCCTTTTTGAGGCAATTTCAACTTCCATTTCAAAATTAAAAACACAATAAAAATAATCAGAAACTAGAAATAACATTATCTCTTTACAAAAAAAACGTTTACATGTTTCGAAAAGAGGTTTCCAAAAGAATATTTCTGCTAGATCGAGATGATATGATTGAAAGAACGAGAAAAGTAACGTTCTCTTCAAAAATTGTTGGATATTTATGGAAAACAATGAAATCATCCAAAACTCAACATGAACATGAGTTTTGGATGATATTATATCAAATCGCGTGTTTATCGTCCCGTTAGGAAGAAACGTAATGATATTATTGATAACAGTTGTTGAATAGTAAAAGTCAGTTTTTAATTTATTACAGAATCTGAAATTTTGTAAAAAGAAAAAATAATCGAACATGCAACAACAATTCCAAACAATTCACCCGACAATTATTGTGATGGTGCTCCTTACCGTAATTTAATGGTTGATGAAGGTGGCGCTCAAGGGTTGCTGATATTTCATTTATCAGTCGATACGGATGGCCAAAATAATCTTCGATGCCAAGCTACGCTATACCTGATGAAGAAAGGATAGATCCCTTAATCGTCGATTCGGTAGTCGACATGATTCGAAACTTTAATGTTAATTCTAAAGGAAATCTAAATTGTATTTAATTTGTTTTCAATATTAGTGTTAGTACTATTATGAAAAATTAGAACATTTTAATCTTAATAATAATTAATATTATATAGGTATCCTTCTGATTGAAGACATATAATGTTATATCTAGATCAAGTGTTTATTATCAAAATAAAAAAATCAATTCCTATTATACTATCCTCTTAAATCATTATTATTTTTTTCAATGATAGAACCACTTAAATCAGTATAATGTTCATGTAAAAGTTGAACTAACAAAGTGGAAAGTTTATTTTGTGTGAATGCGCTGAAGCGGTTTTAACGTCCCAAAAACCCTAGGATTTAGGAAAAGATAAACTCAATTAATCTATAATAAGCATAATTTAAAATTTAATTCAAATCCGAAAAAAAGTATATAAAGAAAATGCATAAATACAAGTTCACAATTACGAACCAGATCGCAAGATAATTAAGATAATTCCAAGAGATATGTTAACATCAAAGTCATCCTTAATTCTTGTAAGATCAAAGAAATTTCACAACAGTATATGTTTAAGCAAGTTTGGAAAAAGTTGAGCCCGATTGGACGCTCGTATTTGACTATGATGTAATTTCGGCATCATCAATCATAGGTTATCTATATTTAAGCATTTAAAGGAACGAATACGAAAACAAATTATCAATTATTTATGTAAAATTTAAAGAATTAAAGCTAATAATCGATTTGCAACTTACCATTTGGTAACGCTATAACTTGGTAATTTCATTTCAAATATTGCAAACTGTAATTCCCGCATCATCATCCTCAAAGGTGCAATTCCTTCCATAGATACAAAATAGCTGACAAGGGTTTATCCTCATATTTATCTCTACGAACTAGGTTTTGTTTTTAAAAAAAATTAAAAAATATAAAAAGAGAATTAAAATTTTAAGATTATAAACCACATGAATTATTATAAAATATTATTATACCATTTCCATCTGGTCTAAATTACCACCTTTGCCATCTTTGTGGATCTTATTGCTCTGTTCTGTTGTTATTATACACATGTAATTTTGGTACTGAAGACGGTTTGTTTAAATATCTGAAAGCATTTCGAAGTGAAGGTATCGGATAGATAGCAATCGACACACACATGATCATTATTAATCTTTCAATAAATACCAGATGATAAATGAATTGGTGTGCCTTCATCCAAGTAGCCAATCTTCGGAAATGACCGGAAAACACCATCCGACAATTAATTAATAAATAAATCAGATAAAATTTCAAAGTAAGATTTTCTTTATCAGGCATCCATGGATAATGATGTGTTGGTGAAATGACGCCGTCTAACCCTATGATAAAAGCACAACATTATACATTATACTGAATATAAAAATTTTTTAATTACCATTCAGTTGCAATACTTCCAATTGTAAAAGTTAAAGTTCCAATGCTATCTGGTCCACTGGTTACAATAGCGTCAATTGCAGCATCATCTCAAACTGAATCTAACACATCATTTCATCAACCCCCTTAAAAATCCATCGTCTAAAATTCCTAATGCAGGAATTTCGCAACTAATTTTATTATTTCGGAACATCTAATCGTCTCATCTAAATTTCACTTGATAGATTTTCCTATGCACTGTACGAACATGAATTCATGTGTATTAATGTTTTGAAGGTCCGGTGGATAAGCGGATCTACATAAAAATAATTGAAATATTATATCGTCTTCTGGATAGTTATTAACAATTTAATAAATCAATTGAAATGAACTAACAAATTATCACCAGCTTTAATAATATCTTCATACCTTCTGCGATTGATCCTCAAAATAAATTTTGAAACTGTTTTCATATAATCATCAGTCTAGGTTCTGTTTCATATGCATCTTGATTAGCCAATACAATTGATAGAACATCGTTTCTATATATAGTTTTGAGTATGTAGCAACGGAAGCTACGTGCACGTTCTCATAGTTTATCGTGGAATAATACCTTTTTTATTTTTCTGGATCGGCTGCAGTAAGTGTTGAAATCAGATTAAGAGAGCATTTTAACTCTTGATAGTCTTCATCTAAAGAATCAATAATTAACGTATTGATATCTTTCCAGAAATAATTACATGATAAACGTCGGAATTTCCAATACCATAAGCTTATGCATCTGAACAATTATCCATTGAGCTAGTTTAACAAATATTTGTCAGAGTCGAAATAGCTCGTCAAGAGAAAAAAAAAGCTGTTTTGGGTTCTGATACAAAAGTTTCTTTAATTTGATCTTGAAAGTTCAGCACCATCCTTTTTGCAAAAGCCATTTTGAAAAAGATTCGTGAAGTGATTCAGGAACCATAATAGAAGTGTCTTTAACAAATGCGATATTAGATCCACTAACTGTGCACCTTTGTGAAGCTTCACAAATCTTACATCACAATCCGGCGTTAGATTTTGATGAAGAATTTTCAATATATAATCTCAGCAAATATTGCATTAAACATTTAATACATAAACTTTCGATGCGATAGAATATAAAACTTTCATCATTTCCAATTGTGACTTTGAATATTCAAAAGAACTGTAAATTCCGCAACAATTGAATTCTTTCCAAAAAATTAAATCGTGTTACATTTAACTAGTTCTAATAGAGCAATTATTTTTTTTTAGTCTTGAAATATCAGCTAATAAATGTTGATTAGATATAATTTTCAAAAAAATTATACAGCTCTGGACTCTATTGTACTCTATTGTGAATTTGATTTGTCGTCAAAAGAATTCAATAATTTCGTATGATCTATTTGTTATCTATTTGAATTTTTTAAAGAAGTCTTCGTTGATTAGAAATCTGCCGTTTTCCATTCATTAATTGTTACGAAAGAAAAATAATTTTTTGTTGTTCCATTCGTCGTTGTTTTCATTTTCTATTATTTACAGAAAAATTGTTGTTTCTCCAAGAAATTCTGTTAGTCATCAGAATAATCAGTTGATGCGATAGAATTATATCTATATTCTTGAAGCAAAAACCGGAGTATAACTTGCCTGCGTCGATCACGTGTTGCAAATGTTTTGCCACAATATAGTTCCAATTTCTTATATAATAAAAATTGTAATAAAACAAAGGTATAATTAATATTAATATGAGAAAACGAAAACAATAAGGAACGGAAATCTACCTTTCAAGTCCATCATAACAAGAAAATAACTGAACTTACAAGTCCATATTTCGTTGTCACCCTAAATCCAAAAAAATTACAATCTTCATTCATTAATACAAAATATCGGTTTAAGAATTTAGAATTTTATTATTAATAATTATTTTTTTTTTTTTTTTAAAAAAAAAAAAAAAAAAAAAATTCATAAAAAATTTGAAAACATTAACGTAATTAAAAAATCTATGGAGTATGTAATTATTTTGTAACAATGATCTTATTCCTAATTCTCAGTAAATTTGAGAAATTCAAAAGAATCGTTTATTGATTAATAAATATCCTTACTTACAAGGTATCATTTTAAATATATAATTACGTGAAAATAAAAATTTATCTTTAACAGTTGTCGTGATCATTTGTATTCAAGTACTCGTACTTGAATTTTTATTTTCACAACAATTATAATCTCCTTTTGTATTTTTTCAATCAATTGGCGTTTTTAGACAACGTCCGAAACATCACGATTTACAAGGACGCCATAATTTGTTGACGTAATTCGCAGGTGCTTGCTTCAGTTACAGCATCAGCTTCAAATCCTTGATTTTGAAAATTGTTGAATGGTTTTAATAATTGATTTGTTGAAGAAACCAAATTAATTCCAAACTTCATGACTTTACATTACAAAGCGTCCCCAAACATAATGTCATATCATTATTAAAATACATGAATCTACGATTTGCTAATTTTAATTTTTTAACATTAAAATTTTAAAATAATAAAAATAAAAACGATATCTGTAATAATTATAAGATTACTAAATAATTCATTTGAATTTAGGTTAAATATCATATTTCTATATATAATAGTACTTGCCGGTATCCTTACTTTTAACATAAATTGATGCTTTAGTCTAACGTTTGGAATTCAAGATTCTTTCTTAAATCACTCAACTCAGATAACATCCTAAAATCTTTGATGAAAAATCGATCAAGGGAGCCTTTCATAAACAAACTTTCTCGAGGCAAAAGAGATTCCTCAAAAAATTTAATGAGGTAAGATCGATGATTTTTAATTCAGAAGGCGAGGACAGTTTAATGTTTATGTTATTACGTGTCAATGTCAACTTATCACCTTGCCGATCCTTTGTCAATCATATCTTTCGTACATTTGGGATTATTTTTAAAATTATTATTATTAATGATTAATCAATTAAAAAAATTCTAGTTATTTTTCTCTAAACCTTAAAATTCAAAATGTTTTTCAAGAAAGATTAAATCCATTACAGCAAATACAGTTAGTTAAAAACAGGTTGAGTTAATATTTTCTTTATCGTTAACATTATTAAATTGAATTTGTCGTACAAGATGTATTTTGTATGACGACAAAAAAAGTAAAATATTTACCAATATATAAATGGTCGAAATTCGATTACATCATATCATATGTACCAAAAATTCAACTGCAAACACTCCCCATGGATGGCTTTGAAATTATAGGCACGAAAGCAATAATTCTTGAACCAGAATTGGTACAATTATCGATGTCTACGATTTCGGTCTACATTTTAAATTTTGCTGAAAGTAAGAGGTAAATTAAAGGTTATCCTTTTTTTCGTTAAATATTTTCTAATTTGTAGCATAATATTTTATAAGTTGCAATAATAATATTTCAATGTCACATTTTACGACCATCGAATTAAACTAGGCAACTGGCGTCCGAAGCGAGCGTAACGCTATCACGTTCCAATTTTCGAGCTTGACATTTTATTTTAGTTTAGTGTTACATTTACATTTAATTTAGTATAGTGTTACATTTAATGATTTCACGATGAATAATAAATATGAGAGATTTTTTCTTCATTTTTGATCATTATTTATAGGTGGCTTACTTTAATGCTACGAACTAACCCTAATTCCACGCAACTTATCGGAAACATTGCGCAGCCATTGGCTGCGTGGCCTGCGGCCTGCTTTCTTAACAAACCTTTCCTTCACGAACTTCCTAACCCTAACCCTAACCCTAACCTAATACTAACCTAATACCACGATGCTACTTCCTAATTCTAATGTCACGTCCTAACCTTAATGCTAATGCTACGCCCTAATGCCACGGTGTAACATCTATAGTGGCCGACCAACATTTTTGCCCTATGCTCCGATTATAATAGTCCCGTTTACACTAATCACGTGTGTAACATATATAGTGACCGACCAACAATTTCGATCTTTTGCACAGAACGTAAACGTTCTCCGCTTTCGGACAATAATGTCAATTCAGGTTCTGCAAATGCTGCACATTCGCGACTTTATTGTTCAAGCTTATTATTTAATCATCATTGAATAAATGTTTTTCTTAAAAACAATTGGTAAATTAGATTTTTTGTACATAATTTTGTTCATTCTTTTTTTTATGAGTGTTTTAATAGAAAAAGATCAACACCGCGCATCAATCACTAGTAATTATTTATTTAAGAGATTTGATATTAACGTTAACATATTAACAATAAATTTTATTTCTAAAATGGATATATATTTTAACCAATCAGATTACTTATCAGACTATTAATTGAAGAGTTTGAATACGTCTTTAAATGTTCTATTTTATATTCAACGCCTTGTTTATAAAGGTCGAAGGTTGAATTAATTGTATTTAATGTGAACTTAGACACTAGGGGAGTTGATA
>CAJVPP010004025.1:0-10278 GCA_910592005.1 Funneliformis mosseae
TATGAAATTGAGCAGTTGAACGTATGGTTGCTTGACACTTACAATACTTCTAAATTTTTTGCTCTTATTAGAGGAATCGTTCCAGTACCCCTTTTTAAATTCTTTACAAAGAAATTTTCATCCCAAAGTTTGGCTTTAGCTGCTTGTTCATCCTTCATGCATCTGATTTTTGAACTTACACAAAATGTATGGCGTGACCGTTGTTAACTCGTGTACGATTTTGAAAAATCTTTCAATATTACACTAGATTCCAAGACTGCTAATTTTGTCACATCAGGTTATGACTTATCCTCTAACCCCTCCACTCATTCTTTTAGCTTTCCTCCAATATCTTCGATGGTACAGATGGGATCTCATTGGTCAAATTTTTAGTGCAGTAGTGGCCTCGTCCTCTTCACTTTCTTACGTATGTTTACTCAAAATGTGATTTTTCTAGCTTAGGTTATAAAATGATTTTGGAGAAGTGCAGGGTCGGTCTTCTATAGTTTTAATTTTAATTAGTTCTTTACGAGATTTTTGTGATTTTTTCTGATTTGTACAATTTTTTAATTTTACTTTCATAATAAAGATATTGCGAAACTACCGCATTTTAAAAAAAAAAAAAAATAATTAGGCTTCTATATATATCATCTATTTATGTATTTTTAAATATTTTTATTATTTATAATAATTAGACTACTATAATATCATATATACTATTTATGTATTATGTTTTAAAAATCTTGGTATATAATGAATTACTAAAAATGGAAAATAAAGAAAAATTAATTAATTTATTTATTATTTATTATCCCTTCGTCTGTAAACTTTTACATGCTACTATATTTATGCAGGCAAATTTATCTGCATTACAGAAGAAAGGATAATAATTAAACTATTTATTTTATATATAATTTTATTTATATATACATTTTATATTTTAATGTATTATAATTAAACAACTATATCATATTATTTTATATAAAAAGTTAGTTTATACTAAATTATTTTTTCTTTGTTTTTATTTTTAGTAATAAATTGATTGCATAAATAGATTCTTTTGCTATTTCTTTTAGCTGACAGAATGTTTCAAAATCATTATATTTCATTTAATCTACATCACTCTTTTATTAGATAATATTGCGATAAGATATCCTTACAATTACTAAATAAAAGAAAAAATATTTATAGTAATAATAATTATATGGTATACGAACTAGATAAAAATTATAGTGAACTTAAAGAACCTGATTTAAACAAATTTGAACTTGATGAATATAATGAACTTGATGAAGAAGATGAATTTGAAGAAGAAGAAGAATCTGATGCTGATATCAATAGACTTGAAAATAAATTATATGATAATGAAGAATATAATAAATTAGACGAAAATGAGGAATATGATGAACTGGATAAAAATAAAAAAATAATTGTTGATGAACCCTTAGAAAGTAAACAAATGTCATATGTAAGTAAGGAATTTGCTTTATATTTTAATAATATTATGAAAACTTTAATATTTTGCTAGATTCAAAAATATAATATTTATAAGTTATAACTTTTTGATCAAAAATAAATGATATTTAGTACTAACTTATATTAAATAGCTATCCAAACGTATGATGAATTAGTTAATATAATTCATTATCCATAGTTTAAAAGTAAAAATGTTGTATCTAATATCTACTGATTTAAAAAATATAAGCAAAGATTACCTTTACTTTTGATTAAAACTTATCAAATATATATTTCTAGTAAAAAAATATCTTCAACATCTAAAAATATCAGAAATGCATATTATCTGTCTATTTTTAATATTATTTATCATATTCTAAACAATCCTTTATTATTCAATTGTATGTATTTCAAATCAGATCAAGAAGTTACAAAAAATCAAGAAATTTAACATGAAAATATCTGAAAAGAATCATTAAGATTTAGATAAGCATCTATCAAGATTGCTGAAAGTAATTTTATAAAATTCTATTTTATTCAATAAATATTATTTTAATAATCTAAATTTACTTTTATATACAGAATTGTACTATTTTGAAGACTTTGTAATTTATAGAGAATTAAGAAAATCACCAAAAAGAATTAGATATATATTAGTAATTGTACAACAAGATAATAAATTAATAATTAAGATTCAACTTGTATATTATTTAAAGATCTACCAGGAAATTTACAAAGCAACAATTGAAAGAAAAGATCTGAAAAAAATGAAATCTAGTTTTTAAATCAAAAAATGGACAATGCTATCATAAATGTTGAACCACAAATAATTGTTAAACACATACCAATTACTATTTTTTATGATAATAATAATGATAATAATAATACTAATTCAATTAAAATTTGAGAGATTCTTTATAAGTATAATGGATATTATCAAATGAGAAATATTAAATATTCTTATCAACATCCTTCAGAATTCACTGCATTTAAAGAACTAGCAATTAACTTTTTAGTATATAAACTATATATTGATATCTATTATAATAACTTTGGAATATTTTCCATTTATTAGGTGAGATTTACATTCAGATTAGAAATATGCTATTTAGAGAAAGAAAACAATTAAAAAATCACTTTGTGCTTGGGTTTATTCCTTTTGGTGATTCTTTTGACAAATTTATTATTCCTTTTATTAAGGATATAAAAAACTAGAAAATGGAAAAATGATAAATATACAAGGGAATAAAAGCCTTGTATTTGCAACTATTAGAGATGTAACTACTAATCTACCATAGAGTAATGATTTAATTGGAGTCAAAAGATATAGTGCTACAAGAGGGTGTTGCACTTGCAATATTATCAAAGATTTCTTAATATCTGATAATCTTGATTTATTAATAATTTTTCATTATCAACATCTCACAAACAATCAATTCAAGAAAGTCATTGCAGCTTTGATGATAATAAGATATAAAGAAATTATTACAGAATATGGATTACGCTTACAATCTTCAATACTTGATCATTTGCAATGAGGAAGATATTTACAATCTCCCTAAGACATTTACTATGCTATTACTGGAAAGGTATTAAGATTTTTTAAAATAACAATTAAAGCATTTACATAAAAAAGAAAATTAACATTTATTATAATTTAGAAAGCCTTTAAGATCCAAAAACTTAGCATAAATTGCCAAATCTGATTTCTCATATTAATAGCTTTATGATTTCAGATTGTTTGCAACTAGCAATAATATTTTCATTTATTTTAAATAGATTCTTAAAATATCAACACTTTAAATAAATTAAACTAACTAAACTTTGACTTCAGATGAATATTAATTGTAATAATATATTAGAAAAAACAATAGTATTGAAGGAAGAAAATGGTTCTATATTAAAGGTCGAGCCTAAAAATATTTTGTAATTAAAAGGATTATTTTAAAATCATATAAGAAAATAGAGAATAAAGGTAGCTAATATTATGGGTTGACAAAGCGTATAAAAATAAATATAAAGGAAGTAATGTTTTAATAAAATATGATACATATTTGTTTCTCATATTAAAGGGTATAAATGTAGTATTATTGTTAATAAAGCAGTTATTACATGTAATAAAAATTGTTTTTTATGAAGCTTTTACTTAAAAGTGAAAATATTGAATGTGAATAATATTGGATTTAATTTTAAGTACTTTAATAATTACAGATAAGTTAGAAGAATAGTGTTAATCTACTGTAAAATATATTATACTTTTTATATAAACAGATGATC
Source organism: Funneliformis mosseae (assembly GCA_910592005.1). Lineage (NCBI taxonomy): Eukaryota > Fungi > Glomeromycota > Glomeromycetes > Glomerales > Glomeraceae > Funneliformis > Funneliformis mosseae. The sequence goes on from CAJVPP010004025.1 coordinate 3,712, forward strand.
TAGTTTGAATTAAATTGTTATAAGGACGTTAAAATTGTGATAGAATATTTCTATTAGAATTATTGTGTAATAGTATGTTTTGAAGTTCAGTAAATCATACTAGTAGCATTAAAAGGATAAGAGTAGCTAATAAGTACTTAAAGTCTAGTAACGTGAAAAAGACTATTCTATCTAAAGTGATTATCTGATCGATAATCAAAAAAGTTTTTCTTTCTTAATTTATTAGCATATTTTTATATGATATAGGACTATATGGGTTGATTGCTAGAAAAATCAAGTTCTAGAAATTTTTTAGCAAAATTGAGATTTTTATTGCATTTTAGTTTTTGATGTTATTAGATCAAAATATATTAAGCTCTTAATTTTAGTCAAAAATTTCTCAGAACCTGATTTTCCTAGAAATACTCCTATATATATCTAATAAGAAGAAACATTTTCTAATTATAGTATTATCATTCATTTGACTATTTGTGATCATAATATTGAGAGACTTTAAATTTGATAATAAAGCAAACCATCAGTTTTTGAACTTATAGAAAAAATTGTATAGCTAAATAGTAAGTAATGATTATACTAACTATTTGTTAAGTTGAAGTTGAAGACTATAGATTAATGCAGTAGTTCTTAATAAGTCTTTATTATTAATCATTTTCATGAAATTAGAGACTTTTGCCTGAATTTTTACAGAAAACAAATAAGTTATATTATAGAATAATATTATACAGAAGAAGACATGGATAATAATAATCTAAAGAATAATGTTAATCCCTAAGAAATCATATATATCTTTTATGTCATCTATGTTATCTATAGTATATATTTCTTTTATATAATATATTTCTTTATTTAATTTATTTTATTATCTTATATATTTATTATTTCATATATTTTATTTATTATATTTATTTCTTTTATGTCTTTGATAACTTTATATTTTTTATTTTATATAAATAGAGAATAATTTCTTTTAGTTTAACAGTGTATCTGACTTATAGTTTTATTAAATAATTTAGTTTAATTCCCTTAACATAATTCTATAATACAGAGCACTAACTGAGGCAGTACTCCATTGTTATAGTTATTAAATAAATTGTTAATTTACTGACATTCTTTTAAATCTAATTATCAAATTAAATCACCTATAAATATTGCTTTACTTATCACTTATAAGCTACTTAAAGAACTGATTGTAATAATAGCAAGAAGTGAATTATAGCTATTAGGATGCTTTTAGTTATGTTTATTATTATTCTAAAAATTTTCTTGTAAGATCTCATGATTCTGTTATAGAATTTGTAATCTAGGAAAATCAATTATATATGGTATAAAATATGTAGTAATAGGACTAAATTAAAAATAATTTTGAGTTATTTGTCTATAATGTATTTATTCTTTATAGTCAGAGTAGCAGCAGCCATCTTATTTTGAATTTGTTGACAGATGAATAAGCTGTTCAATAATAATAAGATTCAGATATCCAGGTAATGAATTGAATATTTAATATCTAAAGATCTAATCCATTCTTCATTGTGGATAAGTCTAAAGTATATCAGATTATTGACAGAAATTGAAATAAGGAAGACTGATTTATTTTAGTTGACAAGGAAACTGTTGAGTTTATAAAAGTCATCTGCAATAGACAAAATTAATTCTAAATTTTTTTTAGATTTATTGATTTATAGTATATTGTCTATGAAGGCAAGTATAAATATGTTTGTTAAAACTGAAGTTATGATCAAAAAGTTAATATTAAGGCACTATTCTGCAATAAGATCATAACTAATGCTCTGAACGGTTCAGTTCAGTCTGGATTATAGGCCAATCTAAAACTGAACCAAAAATTTCAGATTAATCTGAAATTTCAGATCATTTGGAACAATCCTTTTATCATTCTTTTGAAATGATAATTTAATCGTTCTAATCGAATAATTTCTTATCATTCATTTGGAGCGATAACTTCAATCATTCTAAATGAACAATTTTTTTATCATTTATTTGGAATGATAACTTTAATTATTTTAAATGAACGATTCTTTTATTGTTCTTTTGGAATGATAATTTAATTGTTCCAATTAAATGATCCTTTTATCATTTGTTTAGAATGATAATTTGATTGTTCTAATCAAACAATTTTCTTATCATTCGTTTGAAATGATAACTTTAATCATTTCAAATAAATAATTTTCTTATCGTTTATTTGAAACGATAATTTCATCATTCTAATTGAATAATTTTTTTATCATTCGTTTAGAATAATAACTTCAATTATTTTAAATGAACGATTTTCTTATCGTTCATTTAGAATAATAATTTTATCATTCTAATTGAACGATTTTTTTATCGTTCGTTTAGAATGATAATTTCAATCATTCAAATGAATGATTCTTTTATCGTTCATTTAGAATAATAATTTAATCATTTTAATTGAACGATTTTTTTATCATTCATTTAGAACGATAACTTCAATCGTTCTAAATAAATGATTCTTTTATCATTTATTTGGAATGATAATTTCATCATTCCAATTGAACGATTCTTTTATCATTCATTTAGAATGATAATTTGATTATTCCAATTGAACGATTTTTTATTATTCGTTTGAAATAATAATTTCATCATTTCAAATGATCTAAAATTTCAGATTGAAATTTTTGCAATCTGAAACTGAACTGAAGTTGATCTAAACTGAAAATTTTCAGATTAATCTGAACCGTTCAGAGTTTTAATCATAATCAAGTATTATATTTTGAATGCAATATAATAAGGGATCATAATAAATATACCATAAAATAGGAGAAATAATTTCTTTTTGATCAATTTCTAAAAATACAGGATATAAATTAATGTTTCTGTAGGCTGTGAAAATCTGATTGAAATAATTCAAGAAAAGTGAAGTGACGAAGTTTAAAAAAGTATGTGAAAATTTAAGGTGATTAAATATACAAAGAAGCATTGTTAAATTAACACAATTGTATGCTTTAGATATATTCTGAAATAATATCTAAAGATATTTATTGTTATTGAAAAGGTGATTATATTTGATGTTGTCTAAGATATATATCAGTTCAAAAGTGAAGCGAAAAGGTAATCTAGTGAAGTTATAATTATTGAAAATATTTTCTTTTGATAAGGTATCTAAGAGATGTTTATTGATTAATTTAACCAATACTTTTTATGGGTATTCTAATAGCATAATAGAATGAGTATTATTAAAATTGTATTTCTAGGGTTTGTACTTAGAAATCAGATATATGAAAGTAAGATTCTATTAATCAGGTATTTAGGATAGTGTTAAGCAGACACAGGCAATTATCTATAAGATTTTATTTATTCTGAAACTTAACATTTCATTAGAAATTTTAAAGAAACCAGGTGTTTTATTGTTTAGTAATATTTTAGAAAGGTTGTACTATTTATCTTAACTTGGAGATCTATTAAGTATTCATAAATTAAATTATTTACAGATAAAAGTAGTTCATATCAAAGTTTTCACTCATATGTAAGTTTCACAAAATGGTGATATATATTAGTAGTTTATTAAAAATGTTTATTTGTCTCTCATTTAACTTCTTCTACAGATATAAGTAAGCTAAAATTATTTATAAAGTTGTTTAAATATTGATCAAGAATAATTATATAATATTTTCTATCAAGAATAGAGTTAAATATCTTCAATTAATTATCATAAAAATTTTCACATTATAGTTTAGCATAGCTTTAGTTTGTTTAGATTTATGTTTGTTTTCTTTAAATTTAATAGTAATCATGTGGACTTTATTCAAATCAGATAGAATTGACTTCATATAATTGAGATCTTGTAATAAAGGTGAGATAATAGTAGGCTAGAAAAACTCATATTGTGTTGTTAAAAAGGCAAGTTTTTGGTAAATATCAACTAATTTTTCAGAACAGTAGATGTGCAAAGATTTTTTTTGGTTAATTTCTGTAATTTTTGAATGGACATAAGTTGTTTGTATATATTTTTAATAGATAAGGTCATAAATCTTTAGAGTGAGTTGATGAATATCAGATTAGTATATATTTATCAGCAGCTTTAATTATACATCTTTGGATAAGGTCTTAGAAAAAATTTAAGTCTTTTTTTAAGTATAGTCTGTCAGGGGTTAAGTTTGATAGTTGATAACTATTTGCAAAAGCATCTACTCATTTAGAGAGTTATTTTAAAATTTATTGTTTATAAAGTTATATATATAAGATTTCTTTACAATTTGATCTTTAGATTTGGTAATTACATTGATTTCAGCAATACTTATATTAGCTAAAACTATTAAATGATCAGAAATGTGGGTATCTACTGCTGTGATGTCTATAGTATTAATGTTTGCTATTATAAGTGATAAGCAGTAGATATAGTCAATCCTAGTAGGTTTATATTTAATAAAATAAAAGAAGGATGGGAAGTATTAGTTAGCATTATTGTAAAGAAGGTTAAATATATTGAAGAATTGCAATTCATTCAATTGTGAGAAAAATAGATTTACATGAGACATATTATTAGATCAATTTGGGATAGTATTAAAGTTGCCTATTAAAATAACTTTTATGTTAAGACTCTATGCTTCAGCAATTAGATTTGTAACGTTTTTATATATTTGCTTATGTAAAGTCTAATTTGAGCTTGATATGTAACAATTTATGAAGTGAATCTAAAATTTGTTATGAAATTGAAAATTAACATAAATAATATAATTATATTTTCTATTATACTTATAAATATAATCAATGAGTTATTTTTATTAGAAGTCTAACACCTATACTAGATGATTAGATATTGTTATTAAAATTAAAGAAGGAAATAAAATGAGCAAAAATCAATTTGTGAAACTTAGGATATCATTATTTAAGTTAAAGTTTGTCTCTTGAATTTTAATAATATTTAGTTTATCAAAATTATATAAATTAATTAACAATTATTATTTATGTGGTTGAAAAAAAGAACAAACATTATATGTTATGATATTAATACAGGATGATAAAATAGTCAAAGAATTATCTATAAAATTGTTATTATAATTAGTGTTTTTAGAATTACTTAAGCTGTTAAAGCCAGCCCTATTGTTACTATTATTATGATTAATCATTAAAGATATCTAAGAAAAGATTAGGTGAATGCTCTATTAACATTTTTAGTATAGCTAGACAGCGAGACTATCTCAGCTATATCAATAAATGCATCAAGGTTAAGTTTAAGTTGAGTCTGAAATAGATGCTGCATATTGATGATTGCTAAACTCACATTATTAAATTTGAGAAAGTTATTTTCTAAGTTAGTTCTTAATAAGGCATCCTATTCTTTAAGATAGGTAATTTCAGCGATTTGTTTTTTTACAATATTATTTTTAATATTAAGATCAGCTACATATGTATTTTCTTTTGTTTTTATGCCATTTTCATTATAAGCTTTGTTAAGTAGTGTTACATGAAAGAAAATATAGATGATAATAATCTAAAGGATAATATTGATCCTTAGGAAATCATAAATGTCATCTATGTTATCTATATCATCTATAGCATATATTTCTTTTATACAATATATTTCTTTTATTTATTTTATTTTATTTTATTTATCTCATATACTGTATTCCTCTAAAAATAAGCACTCCCTGAAAATAAGCATTATCTTATTTTTTTAGTATCTGAAAATAAGCACTATCACATTTTTTAGTATCTGAAAATAAATAAATGTTAAAATAAACCTAATTTATTAAATATTTTATAAATTTCAATGTTTTTTATTTATTTTATTTAAAAGAATTCTTTGCCATCAATATTTTTTTCATCATTATTAATGATTGCTATTACCATTAATGCTACTATTATCATTATTACCGTTTACCGTTAATATATCTAAAATTACTGTTAAATTATATTCACTTTTACAAAACTTATTTTACAGATTCTTTTATATGATTTCTAAAAGAAATGTGTTAAAAATATAAAGCATTTATCATTTTTATATAGCTTTTGAGATTGAAAATTTAGCAATTTTATTAGTACCTGAAATTAAACATCTTTATAGCAAAAAAGGATGCTTAATTTTAGAGGTATATGGTAAATAAGTAAAGTTATTTATCTAAAATTTATTTTAAATTTGGTAAAACATTTAAATTATAAATTTGCTAATTTTTACTAAGGCTTTAATATAATTGTACATTTTTATAAACTTTGATATAATTTTTACCTTTTCTAGAATTTGCAGATTTTTTAATAAGATTTTAATATAATTTTGCTAAAATTTTATTTTTAATCATTTAGATAATTTGTAAAACCTTTAAGTTTTATCTAATAATCTTATAAGTAAGTAACAGTTTTCTCTAGAAAATACTTTTATACTCACAGTTTATAAAATACAAGATTTGATTTTATCAGAAATTTTTATATATTTAGATCAGCAGATTTTTATCTCAGGTCAAGCATATATTACATTAAATTATAATACTAATTGGTTAAAAATAGCATATTGCTTTCTTTCATTCTTTATATTTATCATTAGAGTTTTGAATGAGTTGAGTTGAGTTGAGTTTAAAGATCAACTCTATTCAACTC
>CAJVPP010004026.1:0-10275 GCA_910592005.1 Funneliformis mosseae
TTTAATTTCATTTTTTTTTTGAGTTCTTTCGCTTTGGTCCGCAGCAATAGGACAATTTTAATTTCACTTTTAAATTAAAAATTATTAAAATTTTGGATCCTCTTTTGGCTTGGTAATACGTGGTATGTGTTTTTTAGTTTCTTTTTTACATTTAACTTTTGATTGATCGGTCGCAGCGATCAAGTCTTTTTTATTTTCTGCGCTTTTAATTGATCAACATTTTTCTTAAGGGTTTCTCTTTCGGAATTGGATCATTATGAATTTTTTTCCATTTTTTTTTTTTAATTGGATCGGATAATTTATTTTTCCTTTTTTTTTACTCTACTATCGCAGATTGGTGGTTTGAATTACGCCTATTTTTGTGCCACTTAAAATAGATTCGATTTTTTTTGAGATTAAATTATTAAATATTGAGTTTTTCAAGCGTCATAAAAAAAAAAAAAATTAAATTTAAACGTTAGAAAATATATATATATTTAATTATTCCTCTATAATTTTATTTCACGTGACGGAATCATTTGAATGGATCGAAATTAAGAATTTGGCTAGAATTAAGAGTTTAGGATTACCAAATTTATAGTGTTCGGAAAAAGTCATTATCAATAAACTTCATTGTGATCTACCATTTATAGTTGGGTGATTTGACGGAAATACTCCAATCATGGATATCGTATAGAATTCGTTCATGTCCGATTCAAACAATTGCTTCTTGGCGCATATATGTTTATATTTATTTATATGATATGATTTATTTATATGATTTAAATTTATATCATTATACAGTATAACTATATATACTGAAATTTTGTAATTATAGAGCGTAGGCAAAAATGTCTTTTGTTCGCATGTCGGCGAGAAATGGTTGTTTCAGAATGTGCATAACATGCAGCTTATAACCAATTAATCAAATTAAGGGATCATAATAAAAAAAAAATTTTTTTTTTCGAACAAGTTTTATAACCTCGCATTAATGTTTTATTTTATTTTTTTTTATTTTTTATTTTTTTTCTTTTGAACAGATTCTATATTAATTATTAAAAATATGAGTTGCAAAAAGTATAAATCGCTTAATTGTTTCATCCTCATATTAAGTTATTTGGTATTTAGAGTTGAATCATTTATTCCTGTAGGGCGATTGGCTCAATCCTCTGTCCTTTTTGGACAGAAGCTTTATTTTTTTGGTGGAATTGATGATAACAATAATGTCTTAAATGAAGTATTTTACCTAGATTTATCAGAGCCATTTATTACCGAAACACCATCATGGAAAGACATTTCAGTTTCATCTGCTATTCCTTTTAGAAGCGCATTTGCGGCCACTGCATTAACTAAGAATGATAATAACCCGACTATTTACCTGATTGGAGGAATGACGCGAGATCAAAATAATGAAGATACATTTGACTCCCATCTAGTACATACATTTAATCCAAAAACAAGTAAATGGAAAACGACTGTAGTTAAAGGAAAGGAGCCAGAAAGGCGTAGAAACATTCATGCTTCCGTTGATAATGGAAAGATTTATGTTTTTGGTGGAGAAACTGATGAGAATTTGGGATCAGAAAATATTCAACTTTTTAATGATATGTTAATATTAAATACTCAGAAATTAATTTGGTCAAATGGTCCTATCACCAATGCTCCTTTAAACCGAGATCTTTATACTGCGACGTTATTACCCGATGGTAGGATTGTATTCATTGGAGGTCGTGAACAAACTGATAGCGTCATTACAGATGTCGTAGACATGAATCAAATTCATATTTATGATACAAAAAAATCATCTTGGTCGATAGTGGTATGCACTTTATATTTTTAACGCTCCTTTGTGAATTTCATTTCATACATAAATTTTGAATTTTTATTTATTTCATTAAGCGAACAAAAAGTAATACTAGCATTGAATCACGTTTTGGTCATTCGGCTGCATTAGGTATCGTATTTTCGCAAAAAAAAAAAAAAAAAAAAAAAAAAATTTAAACGTATTTTAAACTTTGTATTATTAATTCATTATTAGCTCGTGATGGAAGAATAATTATTTATGGTGGAGTGAGAGATACTGAAGAAATTCTAAATGTTAAAGCTACTCCAAACTTGGCAGTACTTAATACTCGAACAACTCCATTTGAATGGATTGCCCCGCAAATATCATCAAATGCTGGTGATGTTCCATCACTTTCGTTTCATACAGCAAAAATGGTGGTAAATTATATGATTGTTGCGTTTGGTATGTGACGATCTACATGAAATTTATAGATTCTAAAGATTTAATATTAACATTATTTGTGTTATATATATAGGAAATATGACTCGAAAAAACGCACCTCCATTAGCGAATAAAAATTCGATAATTTATTTATTAGATGTTAGAAATTATACTTGGGTTAATCGATTTGATCCGGAACTTGCATATTCATATCAAACATCATTAAATCCAAAAAGTTCAAATGAAAATCTACCAGATACTTCAAATATAATGGTTGCTGTAACTGGTTTATTAAGTGGAATTTTCACCGTCACAATTTTTATAACAATTGGAATATTTATTCATAAATGGTATCAAAAAAGAAAGTACAAAATTATGAGAAATACTAGCTTTGCATATCGTGCTTAATTTTAGACGCACGTATTACTTATAACTTTGAATTATATATATAATTTCAGACCAACTAGATTGTACCTTGTAGAAATTAGAATTGTAAATAATCTGATCAAAATATATTTTTATCTCAAATAAACTGCCACAATTAATTGTATGCGAGGAGAGTTTTTGACTTGGGAGATAATTTCCCGTCCCGTTAAAAAAAAAAACTCCTAAACTTAAAATTCGACACCTTGTGTTTTTTTTATTTGCATGTTATGAAATTTCGCATAGCCTGCTGGCACATGAACAAATTGCGACAAGACGCAAATAAAAATATGTAAATTTACAAAATTGTGGAGCAGCATTTTAACCAAACATATAAGCAATTGTGAAGGATTCATTTGGTTAATCATTATAAACAGGAAGGGAAGTAAGAAAATTTCTCTATTAAGAACATAATTATTTGTGGGAGAGAAGGGAAAGACACTTTATATATACTATGGAACTAGAAAAATCTAATTGATTTTATTTTGTTGTTGTGTTGGTGTTGGTTTAAGTGGTTTCATTTGAGAATGTTGCTCAAGTTGAATTTTAAGTCAAAGAACCCAATTTTAATTCCTTGATGATGAGCGATATCGTGGCCAGGCAGAAATTACTCGTATATGTTTCAATTCTGATACATTTATTCTAGTTTATCACTATATTTTCATATGTTATTTGATCATTTTCAAAAAGGAAAAAAAAAAAAAAGATAATACTTAACCGATTGGATTAGGCCATGCAACTTCGATTTTTCGGTTCATGTCAAATTTTAACAAAAAAAAGTTTATATATAAAACGTTTATCATGTGACTATAAAGTGTAATTTTATTGGTAGATTAAAGCTTTATTGTATTATCGTTATGTATCATTCCTTTCTTACAACTCATTAGTTCATGCAAGCAATACATTGTGCTGAAATTTTTTATCCAACAAATGTATTTGATGGGCTAAACTTCACTTCAAAATCTGCTTTCCCATCAGTCACTTGATAAATATAGAATCGATATATTTCCAAAAAAATCTATTTTTGTTTCTTTCTCAACTGGTAAACCTTCCCAATCTTTAGAATTGTAACTTATTTTTACATGTATAATATGCATTTTGACGGAGTTTAAATGATTTTGACATGGAATGTGATTGTCATATGATTAGGCCGGGCAAATGAAAAATTTTTAGATAAAATTTTAAAATTGACATGGTCACCCGGATTTTTTTTTTTTTGTTCGTATATATGTAAGTATTACACAATAAAGATAAATCTATGTAATTCTTTCGTTCGTCACTTTTTTTTATTATGGAAGGTCACATGATAAAAATTTTACTATAAAAAAAAAAAATCCTGAATTTTCGTAAACTGATACAAACTTTTTTTATTAATAATTAATAAACTCCGGGTCTCCGGATCGACTTTAAAATTTCAATGTTACGTGAACCGAAAAATCGAAGTTGCATGGCCTTATAACCTTCATAGTTTTTTTTGAGCACCGATAATATCTTCGGCCATTACAAAATGTCCTATAATCAAACCTATAATTGTTATTAAATGAAAGAACATTTGAATCATTATATCAATCCATTTAGTTAAATAGTCGTAAGTTCCAGATTAACGTTGATCTTCGAGGCGTCGTCGTCGGTAAGGTACAGTTTTTTTATAACAAAATTGCTTAATTTCTTCATACATAAAATAGCTTTATAGGGGCGGACTTTATCATAAATATCGATACGAGAAATTGAATAAGGGGAATGAATTGACTTAAAGTCCCTTGATTCCATTTAGCTTAACTTCTCAGTCCAGGTGTTCGTTCAATACCCCGCTTGATTAACCATCCCAGATATCAATTTCTTTGATTAAAATTCATCTTCAAACAAGCCAAAAAGGATACCTTTGTCAAGAGATGGAAGTTTTTCGAAGTTAAATGGTCATGGTTGCAGTTTGAATATGATTATAATGTTGAGGTTTCTTACAACTAGAAAGTTTAAATACGGCATTAAGTAATTTCGTTGAATCCAACTACTGCATTCTCAAATCAAGTAATCTTGGATAACTTCGAATAATCTCAAGAAACATTTCATAGATACAATTAACGATCAAAGAATGCTTGGCTAAATTCAGTTCACCTATGTAAATGTATCTTTTTTAAAAAATATTAATAACAATTTAAATAATAAAAATCATCGAACAAAAATAATTTAAACAAATTACTTCAAAAATATATATATATAATGTATTTGAGATCATGTCAAAAACAGTTTGAGTTTATTGAACTAGGAAAAAAACAATCTTGAGCGTACAAGTAAAATAACTGAATGTGCTCTAATTCATTTGTATTTTGATTTTCACCTGCTTGAATGATAACATTACATTAAAGAAAGTTCTTAGAGTAGAATATTGAAGTCATTTTGAAAAGGTGGGGTTTTTTTTTTTTTTTTTTTTTTTTTTTTTTTTTTGTGTATTATCACGTTAATTAATGCTCTTTGACCAATAAGCTTTTGTATTACCCTATTCATAAGTTAATACTGAAAGATGTGATATCTATAGAAGGATTAAATTTTCATTATATTCGGTATTAAAACCATCTTTTTTCCCAAAAATATTACGTAATAAGAAAATTTTAATATAGATTTACTATACCTTGTTTTCTGTATTTTAGAATTTTTCAATTCACGTGTTACAATCAATTAATTAAAGTCAAAGGGTACGATATGATATTTTAGCCTTTATTTGATTTCTTATCCAGAATACCTCTAAATTACAATAAAATAAAATAAAATGTAAAAATTGTATAATTATTGTACTGCGCCACAAACCAGCATTTCCATGTTCAAGAGGATATTTAAATTATCGAAAAGTAATTGATCATATTAAAACTTTTAATTCATAAAATTTCATTTTTTGATTCTATCGGCTCACTAGAATTGAAATTTACAACATCCTTGTTTACCAAAGGAAAAAAAATAAATTATTTGATAATTAATGATAGGACCGAATAATCAGCGGGAGCTGTTTATGTTTTATAATTTTCGTATCTAACAAGATACAAGTTTATTAAACCAACATTATTTTATGGTTTATAGCTTAAATCTATCAATTGATTTATTGAACTAATCATATTTTATTTTAGTATCCGTTAATTTGTAAATTCTGCAACTCTGAATGATAAATTAACTAATTGCTGAACTTCTTCAACTTTTCTTCTTAGTTTTTAACATGGTGGCAATTTTCTGATAAATCAAATAAATCAGAAATTTAACATGAAAACTGGATATTGTTTATAAAAGATTAACTTTGCCAAAAAGACAAGAGATTTATAAAGATATTGAATCTCTTGGAAATTATCTTGAACAAGCGGAGCAAGAAATAGAAAAGTTAATGTTATCTATCAACTCTCTTTTTGTTTAGACTGGAATGGAGGATCGATTATTAACTATATAGATCAAATGTAAAAAAAGTTTTTTTTAGTGAATCGTCGTATCACAAAAGCATAATTATAAATTAATAATAATTGCATTTTAAAGTATCCGATTGTTTAAATGTAATGTTTAAAGCTCGATTCGGATAAAAAAAAGGTTAATCTGGAACCGACAAAACCGAAATCCTTTGTAAATTCATTTTTTTACAAAATACAATTAAGAAATTAAGAAAATTTGAACACGGCATATGATATATATAAACTTATTATGTGGAGTTGCGTTTAATTTAGGATTAGATTAGTTTAGTTTTAGAATACAGATTTAGGTTGTTATTTATCACCGTATCACCCCCTACTACTAATTAATCTGAGAACAGAAAATATTGTCACCGATTATGTTTCACATTGTACGATTAGAAATTGCCCAAGATTAATTATCATTATAAGTTTTGTGTGCACAAATAAAAAAAAAACTTATAAATTCATTTTTCTGTCTGACAATAATGACAAAAGATGAAGTTGCTAAGCATAAGGATGCGATGCCGAAACAACTTTTACATTAATCAGGGTAAAATTATTTATTTATATTTTTTATAGATGCCTGTCGAAACCTCCTCAAAATAATTTCGTCATACCCTTTTCTATGTTTTTAATATAGTTTCGACAGTTTCGGCTATCGTCGTATCGGAAGGGTTTTCAATTTTATTTGATTCAACATTAATTGATCAATCAATATCCATTAAAAATTTTTCGAACTATTAATGATGTCAAGATCTGATAGTGATCATTCTTAGCTTCCTGAAAAAGATTACAAGTGTTAAAGGATCCTATTAAATGGGTTCTTTTAAATTTATATCTAGAGAATAAATTTAAAAAGAGTATGAAAAATTAAGAATGCGAATTTTTTTAGATTATGAATGGATTTTATTAAAAAAATTAATTGATCTTTTTAAATTAATTTAAGAAGCTACAGAATGGTTAAGTAGTAAAAAATATTATACACTTTTTTTAATATATCTAAGGTTGCTAGACGAAACCTAGAGGTTTTGCAAGTCGTCTAAATGGAAAAAGGTAAAATTTAGTGAAATTATATTAAAACCTTAATAAAAAAATCTGCGAAATTCTAACTATATCAAAGTTTATAAAAATGCGAAACTATATCAAAACATTAGTAAAAAATTAGCAAAACTATAGTTTAGATGGTTTGCCAAATCTAAAATGAGTTTAGACAAGCAACCTTATATCCATCTATTTATGTATTATATTATGATTATACACCAGATATAGATGAAGATAATATTAATAATGAAAGTGGTAAGTATAAATTTAAATAATTAAATTATATTTATTAACATTTAAATTTTTTTTTTTAAATAATGATAATATTACTATAGATGAGAATTCTAAAGAAAATAAAGTGTGTTTGATGATAAATAAATTGATGATAATAATAATGAGAAACATATTTTTCAAATAATACACAAATGTCTTTATCTGAAATTAATAATATTATTAATTTTGTCAAAAAAGCAATATATGACATGCTATTTGAATATTTTAATTCACTACCAGAAATTGCTATACTTGCTAGCCTTTTAGATTCAAGGTTCAAAACAATATGTGGATGGCTTAAGAAATATGTGAAATAGCAATATCTTCATTAAAAAAGAATATCATTTATTAGAAAATAAAGAAACTGCTATACCTCAAATAAATTCAAGAAATAATTATCCAATAATTGAGTTTAAATCATATTTATATAAATCATATAAAATAGATGAAAATAATAATGAAATAAATTGCTTTGAATAATTTTAGAACTCTACAAGTTTTACTTGAAATAAATCTATTTCAATGATAAATTAATAATAAAAGAAGTTTCTAACTTTATTTAAAATAGCTAAAAATTATTTGGGTGTATCAGTCATATCTGTTTTAAATAAGTGAATTTTTAGTGATACTGAAAATCAAATTACTAAGAAATAGGCCAGTTTAAAACCAAAGACTATTAATAAATTATTTTTGTAAATGAAATAGTAAATATTATAATCCTTTTGTATAATTGTATATTTGCAAAATAAAGAGATTTTAGTAGTTATTATAATATTTGTAATTGATAAAAATAAGCTTATTATAATTTTTTAATGTTTATATTAATATTAATAAATCAATTAATGATCAAATAATTAAAATTCAATATTTAGTTTTATTCTTTGATTGAACTATACAATTGATTAAGAATTGATTATACGTAATCAATCAAATAAATCAATTTTTAATTAATTACAGACCTTTACCAAAAGTCTCTAAACATTTTTTAGCTTAATAAAAAACTTGTAATTTTTAAATTTTATTAAAAAATATTTATTAAAATATTTATTAAAGTACGATATGCTACACATCTAGTATTAAATAATTAGTACTTGGTCAGGCCTCCATTTGCTTCAATCACAACCTGAATTTACTGTAGTATACTATTGACCAAATATTTGATAATTTATATCAGAATTTTTTTTATGCCCTTATAATATATTGATCGAGTTGAGCAAGTTAGAAGGCAATTTTTTTCTTTTACAAATGCTTTTTTTGACTTCAGCTTATAGATTCTTAATAGGATTAAGATCTGAACTTTAAGCAAACCATAAAAGTATGCGCAGACTATTTTCTGCATAAAACTTCTTTACAAGTTTCATTTTATAAAGGCGAGTATTATCCTCTTAGAATATACTATCATAGTTTAAAAATATGCATCTCATAGTTAGTATGACACGCTGGTGAAGAATAATGATATATATAGTACTAGTGACTGTTTCAGATAATGGAACAATCAGTTCTAAGTCTCGTCTTGAAAAGCACTTTTAAAATATTCAGCTAGGACTATATTTTACTGTAGTAGAAACACAAGAAATATTTCATTTTTCATGAGGTTCACATCACACTCGACTATAATAGCTTTATTAGATTATGAAAAGGTAGATTCATCATTTTACATAACCTTTGACTAATTATCCTTTGTCTAATTTTGATATTCCAAATATTATGCAAGACGTGTTTTAATATTTGCTGGTATTATTAAAGGCTTTCGTTGAGTAATATAATTATTTAACCTAGCTGCATAAAGTATCTGACTAATAGTGCAAGTTAAAACATCTTGCCAGTCTTTTTTTACCAGAATTGTTATACTTCTGTAATGCATAAGCAATAATTTTTTTCTTTATCATTAGTGACAATTCACTTAAGCTAGCTTTACCTTAAATCTTTAATTAAAGGTAATCGACTAGAACAAGACTTTGAATTAACAGTTCTGGTGTTATTCATTCTTTTTAAAGTGTTAAGAACTGTTAACTTTTTATAATTAATAGTTACAGTAATTGTTTAATAACTATCGCCACATTAATGGCAAAAAATTATGCTACTGCATTATTCTATTATTAATTCTTTAGACATTTTTATTATTTTAAAAAAGATAAAATTTTATTTTGATCTAAAATCAAAATAAACAAATCAAACACATATTTATTTAGTTTGATTCAAGTAAACAATGTTCAAAATATTATATAGCTGCAATTTTATACAATCATATGACATAATCAGTATGAAAAAGCCTCTAAAAAATAGCATCTGAAAACTTTTAGCGGGATCTGTATATAAGTAAAAGATCAACTAAATCATTACTTATGATTTTTTTTTATCAATTAAATGCCTTATTTCTATAATATATATTTTATTTTTATTATTTTTAAATAATTGAATTATTTTAAATGTTATTTTTTTGAACTATCATCATTATAAACTTTAAATAAAAATTTTGCAATTATTTTTAAATTTACATTATTTTATAAAGTCATTTCTTTAATTATTTTAACTACAAATTTGCAAGCAATTTTATTTATTAATTACAATTAATTTTAATTTTTTTAAATATTTTAAAATATATTATTCAAAAATTAATACTTATATAATAAAATTTATAATATTTTTTAAATAAAATTTAAAATAATGTAATTGATTAGTAATTTTTTAAAAGATAAATAAATAATAAATTATTATAAAAAAAAATTAAAATTTTAAACTCATATATAAGGGTTAAGCTATTAAAATTACCTTACAAAATAAGAAATTGATTTTAAGTAAATAATAATTAAAAAATACTACATTACAATAAACATTTTTAACTAATAATAAATTGTTCTATTTTTAAATATTAAGTCAAATTAATTATTAAGATGATACTAAAAT
>CAJVPP010004027.1:0-10274 GCA_910592005.1 Funneliformis mosseae
AGTTATAATCGGCAAAAATTACGCCAATTAGTATAACGAAAATCACGTGGTCCAATACTTTTGACCGGGGAGTGTATGTTGAAAAATTACTAAAATAATTGTTCTTTGAACTATATTTCTTCATTATCTTTAATAGAATTATGTTCAGATGAAATATGTCATTTGTCCTCTGGTTCTTCAGTTTTAACAGTAGTTACCATGAAAACTTCATGTATATTATCTTCATATTTTTAATTAGAATTAATTCGAGAAAAAGTATCAGCATTAGCATTTAGTTTTCCAGGCCTATGCTTTATTTTAAAATCATATTGTTGGAGTTCTATGATCCATTGTGCTCTTCTTCCTTTGGGAATTTTTGATGTTTGTAACCATTTAAGGGTTGAATGGTCAGTAACAATGGTAAAAGGTTGTGAGCTTAAATAATAGTGAAAGTATCTCATAGCCCATACAACTGCAAGGCATTCCTGGTCAGTTATTCCATAGTTTTGCTCAGCTTTATTCATACTTCTGCTGGCATAGCTACTATACAATTGAGTCCATTTTCTAACTTTTAATAGAGGACAACTTCTAAACCATTTCCAAAAGTATCAGTATATAAAATAAAAGGTTTATTAAAGTATGGATACTGTAAAATAGGTGCAGTAATTAACTTTTCCTTTAAAATATCAAAAGCCTTTTGTTGAGCATCTGTCCAAGAGAATGGTTTTTCCTTTTTTAACAATTGAGTTAAAGGTTTAGTAATTTTTGAAAATTCTAAAACAAATCGTCAGTAATATGAGAATAACCCTAGTGCAGACCTTAAACTTGTTAAGTCAACTAGAAGAGGAAGCTTTTAACTTTATCAATTTTTGCAAGGTCAGGTTGTAATCCATTTCTTCTAACTATATGTCTTAAGTACGTTATGTTAGGTAGGCAAAAGTAACACTTTTTAAGCTTGATCATTAAATTCGCTTGCTTGATCGTTTGAAATACTTTTATCAAATATTGGATATAATTCTCATAAGTTGTTGAGTAAATGATAATATTATCCAAATAGATAGCAACGAATTCATATAAGAATTCTTGAAGGATGTGATTCATTAACCTTTGAAAGGTTGCTGAGGCATTCTTTAATCCAAAAGGCATAACGTTAAATTTGTATAAGCCAAATTGAGAAATAAAAGCAGTTTTTTTCTTGTCTTTTTCACTTATTTCTATCTACCAATAGCCACTAGCAAGGTCAAGTATAGAAAACCAATTTGCTTCTCTGAATTTCTCTAATAAATCATCAATTCTCGGTAGAGGATATGCATCACTTTTAGAGATAGAGTTTAATTTTCTGTAATTAATGCAGATTCGTTTATCTCCAGTTTTCTTTGCTATTATAACTACAGAAGAAGCCTAGAGGCTTAATAACTTTCTGATAATTCTATTTTCTTCTATACGCTTGATCTTATCTTTAAGAAAATTAAGTTTTACTGGATTCTTATACTTATAAACTCCTGTGGAGATTGGGTCATGATTATTAGTCAAAATATTATGTTTTATCACCTAATTCGTCTAATTTTTGTTTAACTTAAAGCACATATATCCTTGTAAACATTAATTAATTTTTGAAAAGACGTTTGTTGCTTGTCATCTGGAAGTCTAACTTAGAGGTCATCTTTAATTTTCCAAATATTTTCTTTAGAAGTCTCAGCAAGAAATACTGCTGGGTTTAGCTCAAATTCTTCTTTAAATACAAGAGTTAAATAAACAGAGTTTTCTTCACTCCATAAATTATAGTCAAGCAATAGAGGGTCAGCTTCCTCTTCATATTCTTCTTGACTATCTGCTATATAAGCTTCAATTTTGCTAAGTTCTTCTTCCTCATAATCATCCAAAACTTATTCTAGTTCGTCATCTTATTAGTCTTAAGTAAATAGATAACTAACAGGGGCTTCATTTGCACTAAAAGTCATAGGAACTGTGATTGTTTTCACTAAATACTGTATCTCAATCTAATTTTGTTAGTTCCAAAATTAAACCTAGCATAAGTTTCTCTAAACCAATCTGTTCCTAGAAGTAAAGATTCATCTTGAGAGTCGATGACTTGCAAAGAAATAGGAATTAATAGATTTTGAATAGCATTTAAACCCTTTTAACCTATCTTAAAGCTCTAGTTCTTTCTCTATTAGCAATGACTATGATAGTATTAGACTATTTATCAATAGATAATCCTACTTTCTTTATTAATTTTAGTGATAATACTGATAGCAGCTCCAGAATCTAAGATAGCAACTACAGGATTTCCTTTAATTCTGATATAATAACAAACAGCTGTAGATTTGTCTTCTTTTTCTTCTTCACTTTCTTGATTAGCATAATTTGTTTCTTGAATTTTTAGTCTCCTCAATCCTTAAGCAAGATTACGTCTTTGATTTGAGTATTGTAGAATTTGACTAATTTTTGCAGAAGAAGGTATTTGTAATAAATTTTGCATAATATTATAGGAGGCATCTGATCGATTTAAGATGGTTCTCATTTGACTTTCTTTTTTGGAGTAGGGATAATAATTTGTGGGGTTTCTACTTCCATAAATTTGTCGATAGGTTTTCTGCTTCTCAAGTTTAATTCTCTTCTAGATTCAGATTGTTTTTTCCTTTCTGCTTCTAACTGTCAAGCAGTTTTTCTGTTAGTGATATAAGGTTTATTTCATGGAAAAGCATAAACTTCTTTCTCTTCTACTTCTTCAATTTCTTTTTCTTCACTATCAGTAAAGACTTCAATATAACTTGCTTCTCTTTTATCAGATTTACTTCAATATACTGGTTTTTTAGACATGCATTTCTTGGAATAATGTTTTTTTTTTGATAATGATAACAAATAAGATCCTTTTTATCCCAAGTTTTTGTATTCCAAATTTTCGTAAGATTTCTATCATCTTTTAGCTTTCTTCTTTCAGGTTTTTTTTCAAGTTGTGCAGATAATGTAATGAAGAGAGTTGCATAGTTTAAAAATAATTGCTCTATTTATTTGGTAAAATTATCAATAGCATTATTGCTTCCATTTGGTATAAAGGATTGCTATTTATAATATTGACCACTCTCAACTTGTTTAGCTGCTTCAATAGCTTCATCTATATTTTTAGGATAAGTAAATGCTACAAGAGGGACGATATTCTTCCTTAATCCATTAAGAAAAAGTCTCACAATATATATATCTGATAAGGCATTAATAGAGTCGACTTTATTTAATAGTCTTTTAAACTTTCCTACATAAAAATCTACTTTTCATAAGGTTCTTGATAAAATGTATTTAGCTGATAGTATTATAGATTTTGCTTTTCTTCAGTTGAGAATTTTTTTAAAAACAATGGTATAAAACTTAATGTAGCATGACTATCTGAGTTTCATCAAGTAATGGTTTAAACATTTTCTTCAAACCAATATGCAGCTAACCTATGCAGTTATCCTGATATAATCTTCAGTATATGAGTTTTAGACCAATTGTTTACTTTAGCAGCAATTTTAAAACTTCTAATCTAATCGTTAAGGTTTTCATCATCATTTCCATAGAAAGGTTTTATCAGAATAATATTACTTTTTTTTGGTGTAAGATTTTCACTACCTCCACTTGAACCAGATAGTGTACTCTTAATATCTTTAGTAAAATCCTTGAAATTTTTTGTCATGTGATCTATGAGATTCTTTAACTGTTCAATATTCATTATCATTTTAATTAATTCAGAAGTTGTAGATATAGGAGTAAGAGGTGAAATAGAAGTATTAAAAGATTTTTCAAAGCACTCAGTAGTATGGATGACTAATAATAAATGTTGTAAAATGAAAGATAAATTAGAAGGGTATAGGTAATAATTTAAATAATATAATAATATAACTGCTACTTTTATTATTTTATTACTATTATAAGTATTTTCACGATTGCTATTTAGATAAAGTTTAAATGCTATCAAAGAACAATTACTGAGTGCTGTAATATTATATTTACTAGAGATCCAATTCCAAAAGTTTGTAAAATTCTTTGTTACTGTTTGAGTAATAGGATTGCACAGTACACAAGATGCGTTTTTTTTCAAAGGGGAATTATTTCTGTGTGTTTCTTTATGATGTTCTTGGATTATTTTTAGAATGTCAAAACTAGTGGGTATATTCATATAAGTTTAATAAAGACAAGTATAATCCTGACAGAAATCACCAATTTGTTAACTCTACGCTCAGCCTGTCAAACTTAGGGTAACTATGACTTAATAATAGAAAGTAACGTGTAAGAAACTACTAAGTTACTATAGAATAAGTCCTATTACTATCAACCTTAGGTTTATACTTTTAGATGAGTAAATAACTTTAACAATTTATAAACATGATAAACACAATTGATACGTTAAAGGATTTTTAATATGTATAGTTTAGAAAGAGATTCCTTTATTGTAGAAATTTGTATCCTTAGCAATCCTTAACATTGGATTCTAAGTCTTAAACTTGAACTATTGAGTTTATACTATTATCTTTACCCTTTACAAGGACAAATTTCTATCTTATTTATATAAAATACAATTATAAGAATTTATTATCTAACACTAAACTATTTTATAATGATAAAATAAATATAAAGATAAATTATAATTTAACGATACTACTAATATAATAAATAATGATAATAAAATATAAGAATAAAATAAATAAAATAAAAATGTTAACTAAGTTAAAAATGTTAATGATATTAATAATGTTCAATCTTTGTGATGCAGTAGAATTGATTTCATATGATATCAGTGGTCAGGTTTCCTATCAACTGTGAAGCAAATTGGATTTAAATTTTAACAATATTTAAATAAAGATTACAACTTAAAACAAATAGATAGAAGTTCACTTCTAATAGTACAACTTCTTCTTCCTAAGTTATATTGGCAAAATATATTGAAATTACAATCGCTTTTGATTTTATACATCAACTAGAATCACAAATTTTAGTCAGTAATTTGAATAGACGCTTATCCAATAATTATTCTCCTTATTTATCACTGATCAAAGCATTAGCTTAACACACCAATTTTAATATTTTACTAACTTATCCAACTTTATTATCATTTAGTCTAATCAATATATGACATTTATCATAGACAAAGTAGTTAAAGTCAACGAGACAGTTATACATGCATAACATTATTTGCAAAATCAATCAATTTGTAATCAAACACCTATTGCCTTGTACTAAATGCAACTTTTTTGATTATTCAACCTTTATACTTTACAAATAATAACTATATCATAGTTTCTGTATTATTAAATTACCTAAAGCATATTGTTTAGTAGTTAAAGTTTTTCACAAACCTCGCGAGAAGTGATAGTGTAGCCTCTTTCATCTAATATTTTGTGAAATTGCCTTATCAACATTAACTTCTCTTTATCAATACTCAACCAAACCTTTACTTAACTTAGATATTCTCCTCTTTAATCAAACATTTATTAATAGATTAGATTATCTTAAATTGCAATTTATTAATGCTAATTTTCTCTAATTTAATACAGATAGTTCTCTCACATCTTTAGGATCTTCTGACTACCAGATGGGAATAATGTGATTACAAATAGATCAGAACTGGCCTCAAATCTCCTTTAATACAATACTTATATTATATTCTCCTTCCTTTACATTAGCGTAAATGGTTGATATTCTTGCCACAACTTACACTACACTACCAAACTCCAACATTGAAATCTGTACTGATTCACAAGCTGCAATTGCATCATATTACAAGATCATTGCTATATATGAGGAGTCTCCTTTCCTAAATCCTGCATTTAAAATTCCATATTTTCATATTTGGATGATCTTAATTTAACTTATTATAACACACAAAATAGCATTAACACTCACAAAAGTTAAAGCCTACAGATTAGATTAATTCAACAATAAAGTAGAAATATTAGTAAAACAAACCTCTAGATCTCCTGTGTATCAACAACAATCACCTAGGTCCTAAATATTTTATATATTATAATGATATACCAATCATCATCCTATCTCAGTTGTTCATAAAATATTTGCAACAAGCTTCTTAGGCCAGAACATTTTTAACTCTTCCTCAATTTGCTAAATACAGCAACTATCACATCGATTGGCAAACTCTTTTTTATGTTCTCAATGACTCAAAAAATTCTAGGATAACATCATTTGATGCATGTAAAAGAAAACAATTCAAACTTAAATTGATCCTACAATTACTCCTCACTTTAATAATAATGAATGCTAAGTATCCGCAGACTTATACTTCCATTAACTATATTTGTTGTAATAATACAATTGAAGAATTTAATCACATTTAGACTTGTCCTAATAATACAACTTCTCTTACCAACATCATCAATAAGCATAAACAATTATTCATTTCTCAACTAAAAGAACTTAATAGATCCAATAATGATACACATATTTTGTATGTAGATCGATCTCTAATATAGAATTGCAGCTCAATCAACAACAATTTATGTTTCATATACTTATTAAAAGAGATTATTCTTTCGTCTCTTATCATATCAATTAATAATATTACAAATAACAAATAACTCATTTTTAGTCTTATATCATTCTTATTTGAGAACATATTCTGCTCAGCCCATAAAATATGGTTGAAAAGATGTGAATCACTACAAATATGAAAAACCTCTAACAAAATCAAAGATGATTTCATTACAGCTTAGGTATCTTTAGGTTTTCCTCACTTTATACAAACACCTTCACATAATTCTGCTTCCTTCACAGCGGTAATTACTTATAGTATCCACTGGTTAAATTTCTGATCTGGTAGTAACCACGCTTTTCATTTCAAATGTTTGATATCTGTATTTTAGTTTAGATTAGTTTTCTTTTCTTTTCTGATGTATAGTTTAGTTCAGTAAAATGCAGGGTTGGAATTGATAAAGTAGTTTAGTTCACTAGATTTGTTTATAGATATTTTTGTATTTTCTATTTTATTTTGCTTTTCTTGTAAATTCATAAATATTAATAAAGATCATGCGAAACTGCTGCACTTAATAAAAAAAAAACATTTTTGCATATCAATTTTAGATGTAATAATAACTTAACATCTATTATGTTAACTTTGAATTACAGTATTAAATACTGCTAATTAATAAAAATAACTTACAATCTAAATTATTATAAAAAATTTAGTGTATTTTAAATTATAATAACAAATATAATTAAATATAAAAATAATTTACTCTCTAATAAAATTTATTTTTCTAAATAAAAAAATTTAGTTGACTTTAAATTACAGTAGCAAGTATAATTAAATACTGATAATTAATAAAATAACTTACTAATATTATATTATTAATTAATTTTTAAATAAATAATTTAGTTAATTTTAAATTAAATAACAATTATAATTAAATTCTAATAATTAATAAAATAATTTACTATCTATTATATTATCAATTATTATTTTAAATAAAAGTTTAGTTTATTTTAAATTACATTAATAAGTATAATTAAATACTGATAATTAATAAAAATAATTTGCCATTTATTATATTATTAATTAATTTTTAAATAAAAATTTAATTGACTTTAAATTATAGTAACTAGTATAATTAAATACTGATAATCAATAAAAATATCTTATATTCTAAATTATTATAAATAAAGCTCTGAATGGTTCAGATTAATCCAAAAATTTTTGATTCAGATCAACTTCAGTTCAGTTTTAGATTGCAAAAAATTCAATTTGAAAATTTTCAGTTTAGTTCAGATTTTTACCAGTTTACGGTTCAGTTCAGTTTCAAATTAGTATTTTTAAGATTTTTAATCCAAACTGAACTGAACTGAAATTTTCAATTCAGTTTCAGATTGGCCTATAATTTGGATCGAACTGAACCGTTCAGAGCATTAATTATAAATAATTTAGTTAATTTTAAATTACAGTAACAAGTAAGATTAAATACTGATAATCAATAAAATTAATTTACTATCTATTATATTATACTACCCTACTATAAATTACCAGATTTTATAAATTTACTTAGTAATATATAGTAAAATTGAAGATTTTTAGATTATATAAAAGTTTATGAATTTTTAATAAAATATACATTAGATTTTTTTTTATTTAATAGCTAATAAATTATAATTTTAAAATATTATTCAAAATATTTTATTTATAAAATGCCAAAAATACTCATTTTTAAAGTAATAAATAAAATAATTTTATATATAAAAATGCAAAAAACATATAAAAAAATATTTGCTTATACTTCAAAATGAAAAAGTTTTTCATGTTTTAAAAAATTTTTATTTTTTATTTTAATATCTAAAAACTATAATTGATCATCTATCAAATAAAAAAAAAATCAAATGATTTTATTGAAAATTAGTAAAAATTATACAACTTGAAGATCTTTAATTTTACTATAAATTATTAAGTAAAATTTATAAAGTCCGGTAATTTATTATAAGGCAGTATATTAATTATTTTTTTAAATAAAAAATTTAGTTAACTTTAAATTACAGTAACATTTAAATTTAAATATTAATAATCAATAAAATAACTTATAATCTAAATTATTATATTGTAAAAAATTTAATTAATTTTAAATTACAGTAATAAGTATAATTAAATACTAATAATCAATAAAAATACTATCTATTATATTACTAATTATTTTTTTTTAATAAATACTTTATTTATATAAAATTACAATAATAAGTATAAATAAATACTGATAATCAAAAAAATAATTTACCAGCTATTATATTATTAATTATTTTTTAAATAAAGATTTAGTTGATTTTAAATTATAATAACTAATACAATTAAATATTAATAATCAATAAAATTAATTTATCATCTAAATTTTTATAAAAAATTTAGTTGACTTTAAATTATAGTAATAAATATAATTAAATACTAATAATCAATGAAAATAACTTACCATCTAAATTATTATAAAAAATTAGTTGACTTTAAATTATAACAAGTATAATTATATATTAATAATAACTTACCATCTATTATCTTATTAATTATTTTTTTAAATATAAATTTTAATTGATTTTAAATTACAGTAAAAGTATAATTAAATACTGATAATCAATAAAAATAACTTATAATCTAAATTATTATAAAATATTTAATTAATTTAAATTATAGTAATAAGTATATTAAATACTAATAATCAATAAAAATAACTTATAATCTATTATATTATTAATGATTTTTTTATTTAAAAAATTTAGTTAATTTTAAATTATAATAATAAGTATAATTAAATATTAATAATTATTAACTAAACTTACTTCCTAATAAAATTTATTTTTTAAATTACAGTGAAAAATATAATTAAATACTGATAATTAATAAAATAGTTACCATATATTATATTATTAATTATTTTTTTAAATAAAAATTTAGTTAATTTTAAATTATAATAAATATTAATAATCAATAAAAATAACTTATTATTTATTATATTATTAATTATTTTTTAAATAAATAATTTTAGTTGACTTTAAATTATAATAAAAAATATTAATATCTTATTTTTTGTAATATTATACAGAATATTAATATTTTTATTTAAATTAAATAAATATAATTTATTAAATTAATAAAAATAATTTATTATTTAAATTATTAACATTTTATTTTTAATATAAATTTATGCATAAATTATAATAAATATTAAATAAAAATTATAAATATAAATAATCTACCTACTAAAATATCATTAATTATCATTAACAACTTTTATATAATAAATTAAATTTTAATTAAAATAAAAAATAAATAACTTACTTCCTATAGTATTATTAATTAATAAATATTTTTGAATATTAGTTTAATTAAATTTAAATTATAAATTAAAATATAATAAAATTTAATGATTTATAATCTAAATATTATTATCATTAAATTTTTTTTAAAAAAATATTAATTATTAAATAATTATATAAGTAAATAATAGATAAATAAAGTTTATTACCATTTAATCCATTTAATATAGAAGTATTTAAAATTGATTCTATTATAATATATTTATTTTTAAAAAAATTTTAAAATAAATTAATATGATTTATAGAAAAATCTAATATTTAAACAATTTAAAAATATGCTTTACCATTTAATTTTTCTAATATTTGAACAATTATTGAATATAATTAATAGATTATTATATATATTGATTAATTGCCCAATAAAAAATTTGATATAAAAATTATTAAGTTTTATAACGTATAACTTTTATGGAAAATCAGTATAATATATACGTTTTTTCCTTAGGTAAAAACCTTAA
>CAJVPP010004028.1:0-10272 GCA_910592005.1 Funneliformis mosseae
GGAACTTCGTGGGGACGATTAATTTTTGATATAAGAACACGAGACTTGTATTACTGTGTACAAAGACCGATTAGGAAGAAATATAGGTCTGTTTTCTACCTCACGATAACGATAATAATTTTGGTGTCGCATCAACCGCAGGTGTTATTCGACGTGGTCGTCATGTTATTCTAATGCTTGAAAGCTCCTTAATTCGAGTGTTTAATTTTTCAATACGAGCCTACACATGAAAGATCATGGGTTAGAAAAAATCTGTTAATGATAATATTACCAATCTACAACTTACTCTAAATGTTAACAATTTTTCTATAATCTCCTTTACCATATACAATTGTATAGGAGTATCTGGTATTATAAAAGAAACGTTGATTTCGTCTACCAAATATATTCCATTATGATGATGCATAGTGTAGAAACAGAAATTTTTTCCTATAAAAAAATGTAGCTTAAAAAGGAATGTTCAGTATAAAAATTACACAAAAAAATTTGACTTACTATCCACGAGAATTCCGAAAATTTCTAAACTGTCAGCTATATTTTCGTCGTTTTTATCAACAATTCCATCATTATATAAAGTTTTCTGAAGCTCATGAAAAGCCAAACGCATTGCCTTTAACATTTTCTTTAGATCCCCCAGAAATTTAGTATGATCGGTTACCACAGCATTTCCGGTAACTTCTAAAAACCCAACATATACTTCAATTCCATTAACATTGATTGAGAGTACACCATCATGATACCATCCGACAGACTTTCGATCGCCAGGATTCTTCGACAAATCCAGTTGCACTTTTCGATGTTTGTTTTCTACTTCGCCACTAATGGAAACACAAAATATAATAATGTTAGTATTTTGTCTATTGGTTCGGATTTGAAAATAAAATATATTTAATATGTACGTTTTCATTTTTATTGTTGCCGAATCTAAAAAAATATCCTCGCATAAGGTATTTACGAACCAACTTCTATACTGGTATTCACTTGTGAATCTGTCGTTAAGGACATTTTTAGGTATGTGAAAGCATGTCAAGCTTCAAGCAAGAAGTTAAAATAAATTAATATAATAACCTATAATTGTGACGGTAAATAACAAGAACTCACAATTTTTGGTAGACATTATCTACCCATCTTTCAAGCCAATTTTTTCTAAATTTATATCCATTCGGATAATCGTAGATAACATCAATTCTATCTAAATCGATGTATCCGTCCTCACTTGCATTTATTATGGCTTCCCGGTACCTATTTAAGATAATTTCCACTTTGCTAAGTGATGGGAAGACTTTTTTTGCGATTTCTTCCTCTTTCTACAATGCACGAAATATAACATTAGGTATCACCAAAATTGTATACATAATATTAATATAAAATCCATTACTTTAAAAAAAAATTCCTCAAAATCTGACCATTCGTCATCGGAAAACTTGGACCTTAATTGATCATTTCTGTTACATTCCGGTAAAAAAATTATGTTGTATCTCGCAATTCCCTTTTTAACTTTGGCTAGTTTTTTTGTTATCCAACTATCTTCAATATGCTAAAAAAAATTTCAATAATTAATTTTGCATAATAGCCAAAATATTACACGGAGTTTATAATCAAAGATCACGAACATCGAGAGGTAGAAGTTCCTCTGTCTCATCAACATCATTATCATATTCAAGATCGTTGCGTTGAGCCTGGGTAAATTGAGGAGTCGGAGAAGCTGGAGTGGCAATATGAAGAGTTACAACACGCGGAGAATTGAGAATCTCATCATTTTCGATCTTCTCTTGCTTGTCTTCCTCTCGACTCTATTTAAGTTAAAAAGATAGCAGTTATTTATAAATAAAAAATACTGCAGATCTCACAGTGAAAAATTCAACGAAAATAAAAACAATACGGATTTAATACAAACCAATTCAGGTACTTCGTGACGAATTCGTTTTTCATCAGACGACGAAGCTTCTTCTCTTATTCGTTTATTGGACGCTGTTTGTAAGAATACTGAATAATTACGTTCTGAAAATATTTTTGAATCGAGTAACCGAATTCTCTCGACAGAATTCTTTTCAGCGTGCTTGTCAAGATAAAGTTTATAGAAATCGTTATAAAACTTCTCACAGTCTTTTCGTACAGTGGAACCCTCGAAAGTTTCACAGATATCAAGCAAATCTTTGCAGAACGAAATTATGGAGGTTGGGAATTTTTTAAAATGGTTTCGTAATATAAAATTCAGTGAGGATTTCCATTCACCGTAAACGGCTGACCACGGTAAAATTGTATCATCGTTTTTCAGACGAAAACTTAAGTAATGTTTCAGCTGCCAATATTTAGCTTCCACCCTCTTAAAGTAAGTACAGATATCATATTCCTCAGAAGCTCTAAAATCCAAGAATTTAATACTTCTAAGTACTGCTGTCATGACCGCAAATCTTAACAATCAAACTTATGTTCAGAAGAAAGTAGCTACTTACATACCGCAGAACGCGTTTTTTCGTGAACTTATCACTGTGATTATCACGGTATCACGTGAGTGAATTCCTTTTTAGTATTGATCTTCATTCATTTCCCGCGGCACAGATTCTTGAAAAGAAATTGTTCAGAGTAAAATTTATGAAGTTTCTCGTGTCTGATCCAGTTCATGGCGGTGAAGTTATGAGTCAGAGTATCCAAGTTATTTCTTGGTGGTCATCAGCCTCTTAAAGCCAAATCTTTGTCGCAAGAAAAAAATTATCGATCGCACATGGTTAAATTTAAAAACCGTTTAACTTTATTACTAATTTCAGATACATAGTAAAATGGAGGTAGAATGCGAAATAAGTGCTGATGCTTTCAAGGGAGGAATACGTGGAACCTAGGCCATTATAAGCGAGTCCCTGCATCATATTATCTCTTTGCTCCAAAAAAAATATACAACTAATTTATTTCAATTGCTAATATTGCTAATATTTACTAATCACGTCACATTTTTTCTACACTAGAATTCTGAAATAAATTACACTCTCCGGCACAGATTTTGAAAAGAAAATATTCAGAGTAAAATTTATGATATACGACACTAACTGGGAAAATAACGAGGGTACAACTATGCCGAAGTTTCTCGTGTCTGGTCCAGTCCTTGGCGGCGAGAACTTCCCTTGTTTACCAAGGAGACGCCATAGCTTCATGTCTGATCCAGTCCATGGCGGTGAAGTTATGAGTTGTTTGATGACTAACAATTGTTCGTGTCTGATCCAGTCCATGGCGGCGACAGTTGATCCGATGACTTTGCTGAATTTACTCGTGTCTGATCCAGTCCATGGCGGCGAGTGATTCCCTTGCTATATATTACCTTGGAGACGCCATAGCTTCATGTCTGATCCAGTCCATGGCGGTGAAGTTATGAGTCAGAGGGTATCCAAGTTATTTCTTGGTGGTCATCAGCCTCTTAAAGCCAAATCTTTGTCATTGTAAATGGAGTTAGAAAGCGAAATACAGTAAATGATGATGCTTTCAAGGGAGGAATACGTGGAACCTGGGCCATTATAAGAGTCCCTGCATCATATTACCTCCTTGCTCCAAAAAAAATCTACAACTAATTTATTTCAATTGCTAAGATTGTTAATATTTACTAATCACGTCACATTTTTTCTACACTAGAATTCCGAAATAAACTACACTCTCCGGCACAGATTTTAAAAAGAAAATATTCAGAGTAAAATTTATGATATACGACACTAACTGGGAAAATAACGAGGGTACAACTATGCCGAAGTTTCTCGTGTCTGGTCCAGTCCTTGGCGGCGAGAACTTCCCTTGTTTACCAAGGAGACGCCATAGCTTCATGTCTGATCCAGTCCATGGCGGTGAAGTTATGAGTTGTTTGATGACTAACAATTGTTCGTGTCTGATCCAGTCCATGGCGGCGACAGTTGATCCGATGACTTTGCTGAATTTACTCGTGTCTGATCCAGTCCATGGCGGCGAGTGATTCCCTTGCTATATATTACCTTGGAGACGCCATAGCTTCATGTCTGATCCAGTCCATGGCGGTGAAGTTATGAGTCAGAGGGTATCCAAGTTATTTCTTGGTGGTCATCAGCCTCTTAAAGCCAAATCTTTGTCATTGTAAATGGAGTTAGAAAGCGAAATACAGTAAGTGATGATGCTTTCAAGGGAGGAGTACGTGGAACCTAGGCCATTATAAGCGAGTCCCTGCATCATATTATCTCTTTGCTCCAAAAAAATCTACAGCTAATTTATTTAATTGCTAATATTGCTAATATTTCTAATATTTGCTAACCATGTCACATCCCCATAATCTTTTTTCGACACTAGAATTCCGAAATAAATTACTTCTCTCATATCTACAGAAATTTCTTCGATCTATATATCACTTCCACCCACACAAACTGTGTAATAATTATTTCCCATAAAAGAACTTCCCCGAGATGAAATAATTTCAACCCCTCTGGGACCGTACCATGATCTGTAACATATATACATGGTAATTTTTTGAATGATAATGATGTCGGGCACTCCGGCCAACTTTGAGTTCGTCTCTGGCGCATTGGTATCTAATAGCTTCATGTATTCGGCAAAAATAAATCATGACTCCCATAATCAATACCGCAATGCATCAGGTAAACTGCTACTCCAATCAATAAATAAACAAAGTTACATGACCAATTTGGAACGAGATCATTTTTGCTAAGATTTTTATAATCCGATGCACCCTCCCACATGAAAAAAAAATATGTAAAAATAATAATCAGCCCCCAGAGCACTTTATTAAAACACATAAGCTGGAATTACATGATATTCATCATATTATACAGACAAAATTTATTTCTATTGCGCAACAATTTCATTTTTAAAAAGTTTATTATAGCTAATTTATATTGTATGCAAAAAAAATTCTCATTGTTTCAATAATAATTTGAAATGTGGAGTGGTTGGCTTTTACTAATAAACTTCACATTTTCAATCTGCTCAGGTGGTGTATAAGTACCGATGGTGGCCGATTTTCATAATCATTTATGATTTCACCAACATGTTGCTACAAATACAAAGTGCAATGGAACTTGTAAGCAAAACTTTATAATAAAACTAACTCAAATAATAACATTCTGTTTACCTCAATCATTACATAATGGGAAAATGTCAATACAATCAATGGAAAAGATCCTTTATCAGTTGTTAATTTGTTATAAAACGTGGCCATGATCTGTATTCTTTAAGATGTTCTTTACAAAATCTTGATTTTTCCTATACTGAGTTGTATTATAAAGGCTTTATTTCGAAATTTAATATCACAATATCGTCAATTACACAGATAAAATCCGAAAATTCAGCCATTTTTTCCATTTACACATTTATTTAATTCCAGAATGTAAGATGTATATCTTCACCAAAAATAAGTTTTATAAATGATTTAAATGATTTAGATAATAAACATAATACTTGTTTCTTTTCATTTTGATATCAGTGAAAGTTCATTTTACTAAGAGAAAGAAAAAAAATTTATTAATATACCAATAATAATTCCTTTATTTTTTGATAATAATTTTCTGTAATACAATAGTTTACGTATAATGATATATCACTATATACTATAATTAGTCCGGAGCGTAGTGAAGGACTATTATGGTTTAGGTTCGATGATACAAAATGTCATTCTGTCTGCCCGCTTGACCTATGAGACGATGACATTCAGTTACTGTGTTTGTCAGTGTTGCTCGTGATCATTTCCCAAATCTTATCAAATTTATTTAAAAACTTTTTGCATTAAAAAAAAAATTTTGCTTTATATTTTTTTTTATTTATATTGCCATTTTTTCTGAGAAATGTGAATTAAAATAATATTTTGATGTTTTGTTTCTATTTTTTTTAACGCTTCGTACTGTTATGTTAAATTGTGTCTTCTTCTGATATTAATGAAACTAGTCATCCTTCTTTGAGCTTCCTTTCTTGTAACCTTTGTAAGTTCTTTATACGAAGCAACCTTTCGAATGTGAACTGTTTGAAGGAGATATCATTTAGTGAACGGACACGTGATATTGCGACAAAAGAATTTTTTTACATTATATTCCCGCCACATTCCCGCGCTTTTCACGCTCTGAACTTCACAACGGCCCTCGCCGTTCCCTAGTTTTAACAGTTTATAGAACAGAAGGTAAACTTTAAAAAAATTTTTTTCGCAACCCTTGCAAATTCATCCCTGTGGCTGCAAATTCATTTAAAGACCGATTATCATTTTTTCATATGAAATTTAATATGCAACGATTATTTTGAGATCAACCAATCAGATTAAAGCCCGCTATACTACTTTCATCAGGATGCAGCTACTAAATTTAGAGGGTTACAACAGTTGTTGTTTCATGTTATCTATCTCCCTTTGTACAAAAATTCCTACGTCGAATAAAAATGACTGTATCGACTGACTCTACAGTGTTCTTTCCAACGGTGTACTTTATAAACTTGCCCTAATATATTTTCTGAAAAATAACAACTAAAGTCTATTTGTATTCCCAAGAAGCTTTGCTGTGCCTTCCTTTGATAACTTATTTGACAAATATTTGTCACCTCCTTTTAATTCTCAGTTATTAATCTTATCTCATTTTTTTCTTCTTTTGTTCTTGAATTTTACACAAACGGATCTCTGCAAGACTTAGGTCTTCCTACAATAAGAATGGGTATTGTCTGGCTTCAAACTCACCAAAGTTTACCAATAATTTCCTTTTCTTCTGCTTTTACATCTCCTTTTCCTTTTTCATCATTACTTGAATTCGCAGCTATTTTTACTGCTTTACTTACAGCCCCCTTTCTGTAACGTTACCTTTTATACTGATTTAGCAGTCATCATCTTCTAGTTTAACAAATATAAGTTCCTTCTCACAAAAGCTTCCACTGTTCACCCTGCTCTCAAAATTAATAACTATATGCATTAGTCTTGTTTTTTTAATATAATGGATACTCACAACCTTACAGTTAAAATGATTAAAGTCAAAGCTCACACTGACAACATCTTCAACAACAAAGTTGACGCTCTGGCAAAATCCAATTTAGACACCACAGCCCTTCAGCTCTATACAAATAATGCATCTTGATGCTATTTCACACATAATAATGCTTTGGTGCTAATACCTATCAGACAATTTTGCAAAGAACTATTTCGTGAACGTTCTCTTTTACGGTTACTTCAACTTTCTGTCCTTGCAAGACATTCACAGCTCTATCAAATTAACTGGTACACCACCTCCTTCATACTCAATAACAATACAGCAACACAGTCTACATTATACTCCGCCTCCTTCATTAGAAAAATGAAATATCAACGTCTTCTTGAAATGTTACCAACTTTTGAGATTTTCAAATTAAGACATTCATCCATTTATAACCCTTCGCTTTTGTGTCTCAGATGCGACGCCGCTGATGAAAACTTTTATCACATATGGATGTGTCCTACTGTCAACTACAAAATGAAAAAGATAATTCAACAATCAAAAATTTATTTAAAAAATATTACCTATACACATGATTATGAAATTGATCAGTTGAACATATGGCTGCTTAACACTTATAATACTTCTGAATTTTTTACTCTTATCAGAGGCATAGTTCTAGTATCTCTTTTTAAATTCTTTCTAAAAAAATTTTCATCCCAAAGTTTGGCTTTAGCTACTTGTTCTTCTTTTATGCATCTAATTTTTAAACTCATATAAAACATTTGATATGATCGTTGTCAACTTGTTCATGATTTTGAACAATCTTCCAATATCACCCTTGCCTCTAAGACTGCCAATTTCATCACATCAGGTTTTGATCTATCCTCTAACCCCTCTACTCATTCTTTTAGCTTTCCTCCAATATCTTCAATGATACAGATGGGATTTTATTGGTCAAATTTTTGGTGCAGTAGTGGCCTCGTCCTCTCCGTTTTCTTACATATGTTTACTCGAAATGTGATTTTTCTAGCTTAGATTATAAATTAATTTTGGGGAAGTGCAGGGTCAATCTTCTATAGTTTTAATCTTAGATTAGTTCTTTACGAGATTTTTGTAATTTCTTTTGATTTGTACTTTATTTTTATTTTACTTTCATAATAAAGATATTGCGAAACTACCACACTTTAAAAAAAATAAAAAAAAAATATTTTTTAAAGAGGGATGGGGATTAGCATCCCTAGTTCAGTTGGTAACAACTGAGCTCCCATTGTGGGTTACACTGCAATAGCCACAAGTTCAAGTCTTAGTCGAGGCATAAAACTAGACGATTTTCATAAGAATTTCATATGTAACTGAACATGTGGGCATATATACTAATATGCGTTAGAAACTGGTTGATTAATCTGTCGATTGACGTTAATCATGCCTAAATACTGAAATTACAGAACAAGTGGATGCAAATAAAGCTAGAAATCGACAGAAACTTAGTCTTCGCTGATAGGCCTGTAATGGGTACTGTCTCACGTCTTCAATTTCAGGGCCTTTACACAAGTAAAGAAGTGATTAACCAGTAATTAGTAGATTGGATGACATCTTGAGATACATTCAAGATGATTATGGTTAATAATAAATTGCATTATACTACCACAGCAACCATTCAATCGAGCTGTCACTTGGGGTAGAGGCTGGATTCAATTCCTGGGTGTGTTTGACGATATGGGTATGACAGTCACCTACCTTTTTGAGATCCTATAAAGATGATAACATCTAAGCTTTCCCGATCATGTGTAAACTATCCTGATACTGGGCAAAGGTAATAGTGATTCTGATTGGTATTGGTAAAGATAGGAAAAATAATCGACTAAAAGTACTTGTGGCTAAAAGTGATCTCTCTATCCAAATTTGACAGTGGTTCTAAGGTCTAATGACCCTAAGGGTTCTGCTCTTAAGGGGTCGCCTGGGTGGCAATCTTTAGACCAGTATATCAATAGGATTAGGGCTGATAATTGAGTCAGTCAAGATCTTCCTAGCAACGTGTTGGCATAATAAGAATTTACATGACTTGTGCATGTTGTTTTTAGCCATATGACCTCCCTGGTATATCGAATACTGAAAAAAAAATTTTTTAAAAAGGAATTGACATTTCTAGTTCAGTTGGCAACAACTGAGTTCCTATTGTGGGTTATACTGCAATAGCTACAGGTTCAAGTCTCAGCTAAGGCATAAAACTAGATGATTTTTATAAGAATTTCATATGTAACTGAATATGTGAATGTATATACTAATATGCGTTAGAAACTGATCAATCAGTGTTAATCATGCCTAAATACTGAAATTTTCAAACAAGTGGATGCAAATAAAGTCAAGGATTAACAGAAACTCAATTTCAAGGACTCTTACATAAGTAAGAAAGTGATTAACCAATAATTAGTAGATTGGATGACATTTTGAGATACACTTAAGGTGATTATGGTTGATAATAGATTATATTGCACTGCTGCAGCAACCATCTAATTGAGCTATCACTTGGGTAAAGGTTAGATTCAATTCCTAGATGTATTTGACGATATAGATATGACAGCTACCTACCTTTCTGAGATCTTATAAAGATGATAACATCTAAACCTTTCTGATCATGTGTAAATACCCTGTAACTGGGTAAAGGTAATAGCAATTCTAATTGGTATTAGTAAAGATAGGGAAAATAATCGACTAAAAGTACCTGTGGCTGAAAGTAATCTTTCTATCTAAATTTGACAGTAGTTCTAAGGTTCAATGACCCTGAGAATTCTGCTTCTAGGGGGTCACCTGGGTGGCAATCCTTAGACCAGTATATCGATGGGATTAGGGCTGATAATTGAGTTAGTTAAGATCTTTCTAGTATTGTGTCAGTATAGTAAGAATTCACATAACTCGTACATATTATTCCTTAGCCATATGACCTCCCTGGTAATATCAAATACTAAAAAAAAAATTTTATTTTTTAAACGATAAATTTTAATATATCTGCTATATATAATTTGATTGGTTGACTTGTCAGGTTAGGTTTACCTAACCTGACCTGACCTGATTTAAAAAAAAAATTTTTTTTATTTATTCGTTAAATAATATCAAAAAATATTTAATATAAAAAAACTCTTTCTGCTTCTCCACCATGCCAAAAAATAGCAGAAAACAAAATATCAACCGCGGTCGCTCTGCGTCGCCCAAAACTATTCTTCAACCTAACAAAAAACAAAATACTACCCAAACAGTTGAACCAACAGTTACTTTAGCTGTCCCTACGGACAATATTATCATTGAAAACGACATGGAAGTCGATAACACTCTTGCCGACACTTCTTCGATAAACAACAAAGGCAAA
>CAJVPP010004029.1:0-10272 GCA_910592005.1 Funneliformis mosseae
TGTAATACATGCATTAATTTTCTATTTTTAGTACAACTTGTGCACATAACTTTTGGTTCAAATTTTATACACTGGTTATATTAGTAAATAATATAAAAGATTTAAGATTTTTAAAAAATAAATAATTAATAAGTTTCTATAAAAGACTTGTGTATTATATTCTAAATATTTAATTATTTATTATAAAATTCAAAAGGTTTAGTAGTCTTATTATTAGAAAATTATGAGAGAACTGCTAACCATTTTTTTATAGTAGGAGATTGCATAAGTTATTAAACTATTTGATATAAACATTATATATATATTTAATTATAAATTAAATATATTGATATTATATTATAATATTTATTTTTATTAATTAAAATACTATAAAATATTATATTAAATATTTATTTTAAAATAAATTTAAATTTATTTTTTTTTAATTATTGATTATTTATAAATTATAGGATCTATATTATTAATATTATAAATAACTTTACTATGATTATAAATAATAATGTAAAATTATCAAATAATAATATTATATAAATTGATAAATATAATACTATATTAGAAAAATTAGATTAATAAACATTATAAGATCTGTTAAATTTATCTAATTTTATAAATTTTTCAAATATTTATTATATTAAATTTTTAATTTTCTTTAATTATTATCTTTAAAATTTTATTATATTCTTATATTAATTTATTATTTTATTTTATTTAATTATTAATTATTAATTATTAATTATTATATATTTATTTTTATTTTTATAATTAAAATAGTTAGTTATAGTAAAAACTTTTCTATAAATAGTATAATATGTTTTATATTATCAAGTTTTATTAAATAATTTTTAAGTTTTTAATTAAAATTTTAATATTTAAGATTTTAAATTTTGAATAATTAGAATTAATTCTTACAATAAATAATATAATCATAAAAGTTTAAGCAAATAAATTTAATGATAATACAAAAAATTAATATACTAAATTTATATTAATATAAAAAATAATTTATTAAATTAATTGTATATTAATTAATTTATTTATTATTAATTTTTAAAATAAAATGATTAAATGTATTATTAAAATTTTACATTATTAATTAAATTTAAAATATTATTTATTATTTCTTAGAAGTTATCAACTGTTCAATATTACCTCTACTAAATTATATTTAAAATCTATGCTTAAATTTTTCTGAGACTTTATATAAGGTTGTATCAAAAAAGCTGCTAAAAAATGTATTTTATTACAATAATCTTTTCAAGATTCACGTGACTTTAGATCATACCTATTAAAAATTTATATTAACAATTAGTTTTTATATAGAAATTATATTGCTTTATCAGAAAATATATCCATCTAAATTGTATTTCTCAAAATTAGCCTCAAGTATACAATAATATATTTGATATTTTAATAAAATATAATTTAAATTAAATATAACTACTTATTCAACAAAATATTACTGAGCTACTTAAAATCTATATAATCATTATTAAATTAAAAGAAAGATAAATATAAATTAAAACAAATTAAGATTGTGTTACAACTTCACTGTGATAATTTTTATGATTATTAATCTAAAATATATAATTTCATTTTTAATAGATAAAGATAAATAATAATTCTTAATAGATACCTTAATAACTTACTTAATAATTTTGATTTACTCACCTTAGCTGAAAATATCAAATATGAAACTAATAGACATTTCAATAAACAACTAGTATTAGATTCCATTTTGTATTATTTTTTAATGAGTAAAAATAATAGTATAAACCTTTAGATTCAATCAATCCTCAAGTTTATGACATTATTATAGATTTACTAAGTGAAGATGAATAGTATAGATTTCTTTAAACTTTACCTAATGACAAAGTTTTAGATTCCTTAAAAATTTTAAATGAAATGTTAAAACATTTGGATCTTAAAATGAAATATATATTTTGGATTTTTATTTGTATTTACTTTAAATTATTCTGAATATCTGATTGATAAAATTTGATATTGTATATCTAATCTTCAAGTTTAAACTATAAAAATACAATTTTAATAATAATTGTCCTATAACTAAAATATTCTCATAAGCTGTGATTAAACTAATCAACAAATGGTTATTAAACATTTTATTTAAAAACTCTATTTTAAAAGAAAACTATTTTATTAGATTATCCTTTTATTTTATATTCGAATCAATACATATTTTTAACAATATTAAATATAATCATCTATCTCATAAGAATAAATAGCTTTAGATTCTCTTTCAGAATATATTAAAAGCTTATGATAAAGTTAATATTGCTATATTAATTCGTATTTTTAATCATTTAAAACTTTCTTTTTCTTTTCTTTATTTTGTTACTTCATTATTTTCAAATTGTTTTAACTAAATTTTTACAGTTCATAGAAACACTGATCATTACCTAATAATTTCTGATATTGACTAAAATAAATTATTTTACCCATACTTTGATATATATATTATAACCTTTTATTATGTTATATTCAAAATATTATTTTTATAATTTGTTAGCTAAATAGTATCCAAATATTAATAATAATATAATAATTTTTCTATTAACACAAATATTCACTCTTGCTTTTATAAATAATACACTATAGATTAGCAAATTTAAAAATGAACTTGAATTAATCCTAATAGTTGTTGATAATTTTACTAACTTAATAATATTCTTGTCAATTGAGACAAATTAGTCTTACTAATCTCAATACCTTTAGTATTACCTGTACATTTTAACTTGCTCACAATGAAGAATAGATTAAATTAATAGACCTTAAATTAAAAATAACGTTTCAATTAGTTGTAACAGATGACAAATAAGTATCATAATATTGTAACGAATTGCAACATTATTAAAATTTAAGTTGCAACAAGTGATAAATAAGTATTACAATATTACAGCATCATTTTTACCTTAAATCACTTACTCACTACTTTAGTATTTAGATTTCTTTCCTAAATAATTCTTTTATAAGATAATAAGTAAAAATTAAAATTTCACTGTTACTTTAACAATCAAAAAAAAATTTCTCACAAATAAATAACTTAGAATAGTCTTTAACTCATTTTTTTTACCAAGAATTCTATATTATATACAATTAATTTTTCTTAATTACAAATTTTGTGATCAGATTATGGAGTCCTACAAGAAGCTCTTTAGATCAAATTTACATCTATTAAAAATTATACCTGCAACTATTATATATTTATCCTTATTTTATAATATTACATATTTATACTTAACACAAATACAAGCAAAACTATTTAACTTTATTAAATTTATTAATAATAAAGATTTATTAAAAATAATTTCTTTAATTCACTTCAAATTACTTCAATAAAATGAACAATTAGTTCAATCACCTCTTACATATTAATTATATAATTAATTAAATTCTATAAAAAAGTTATTTAAAAAATTTTAAAATAAGATACAAAAGTAAAAAAAAATATTATTTAATAATTATAATTAAATATACCTATTTTCTATTAACTAATTAGTTATTTATCAGAATTTGATAATAATTATTAATAAAATTATTATCATTATTTAATTAAAATAAAGATAAATATTTAATAATTAGTTATTATTACATTAGAAAAAAAAATAATAATGATTATATATATAATAATAAAGATTTTTAATTAAAGAAAACTAGTCAAGTTAGTAAACTATTTCCATTTAAAGAATAATTAATATTAGTAAAATTATTAATAAAGAAATTTTAAATTATTTATATATAATTATTAAAGATAATATTACAACTAGTTGTTACTATATAATGTTTATTTATCACTAGTTGCAACTAATTGTAATACTATCTTTAATAATTATATTACTAATTATATTATGAAATACAAAGTAATTTTTTTTTTAATATTTGTTAAATATCTTGATTTTCAAATAAATTTAAAAATAATAAATAGTAAAACAAAAAAAAATTTTTTTAGTGATAAATATAAAATAGTAAATAAATTAATTAATTAGAAAATTTAAAAAAATTATGCTAATGAAATCTATAAATATAATTTAATAAAAATTAATTTAATAGTTTAAAAAGATATATACATTAGTAATAATTTATTTTAACAATAATTTGATAATCAAATATAATTGAAAGTTTCTTTTGATAAATTATATTTGTAACATTTTTTAATTACTATTATAAATAAAAAGTTATATAATTTTACGAATTTAATAATAAGCAGTTATTTAAGTAAAAATTTTAGTTTTTTATAATGTATAGATAATTTTTAAAGTTTATTTTTTATTGAAATACTAAATTAGTAAATTAAAATATAAAAAGTATAATTATTGATTTATAAATAAATTTATTTTTAATTTATTTAATCAGTAATAGTTAATAAATTGCTTTATATATTTAAAATTTTTAAAAAAATATTAAAAAGTATAAATAAACATATTATTAAAGAATAAATAATTAAAATAAGAAATATAAAAAAGAAATAAATAAAGAGAATTTAATAAGTTAATTAACTTATTATTATAAAAGTCATTAATATACATAACAATTTAAATTAAAGTAAAAAAATATTTTTATCTTTTAATCTTTTGAAAATAATAGATTAGAATATGTTAAAAATAAGTTTAAATATTATTAAAAAATAAAGAAAAAAT
The DNA here is from genome assembly GCA_910592005.1 of Funneliformis mosseae. Lineage (NCBI taxonomy): Eukaryota > Fungi > Glomeromycota > Glomeromycetes > Glomerales > Glomeraceae > Funneliformis > Funneliformis mosseae. Next base: position 4,656 of record CAJVPP010004029.1, read on the forward strand.
TTTATTTATTAATTATATTAAAGAAATAAATAAGTTACAAGCTATTTATATAAATATTTAAATCTATATTATAAAGATAAATTAAAAAAATTATAAATAGAGTAAAAATTTTAATATTAATAAAATTAATTTAATAAATAGAAATTATAAAAATTTTTATATTTATATTAATAAAAAAATAAAAAAAAAAAAGTTATATAAAGCAAAATTTATAGGAACTTTTAATATAAAATATAAGTAACAGTTTATTTTTAAGTAAAATTTTAAAATATTTAAATAGATTATATTTATTATTAATTTAATAATGATTCTTTTAATAATATTATAAACAAATTTATTTGCAATTTTATTTAATAAATAAAATTATTTTAATTGTCTTAAATATTTTTAAAATAATTTATTAAAAACTAATACCTATAATATAATGTTTTTTAAATAATAATTTAATAAAAATGTAAATAACTAGTGATTTTTTAAAGATAAATATATTATAATTGCTATTTATTAATTTTAAAAATATAAAATATTATTATTTAATTAGTCTTAATATAATAAATTTAATAAACTATATTTTATTTTTTTATAATTACTAGATGTTAAAATATTATAAGTTTTTTAAAATATTTTAGAAATAATTTTATTTTATTATTTAAGAGATAAAGTTAATTATTAAATAATTATTAAATAATTATTAATTATTAGTACTAAATATAAATTTTTAAGTTAAATATATTATATTAATAAGTTATGAAAAGATAATATTCATTAAAATTTTAGAATTAAAATTTTTTAATAATAACTGAAAATTATTTTTCTTTATATTATTATTGAAAAAGCAACTAGAATATTCTATTAATGTATTTTTTATTTTTGATAATAAATAGATTATTAATATAATTATTTGAAATAAAATATTAAAATATTATTTTGTTAAGTAAATAAAAGTTTTGTTAATTTTTTAAATATTAGCTATTCAATTAAAGCTAATTGAATAATTGTTAAATAATTAGAATTCATAAAATAACTTTAATAATAAGAAAAATCTTGTAAATTTTAAATATAAATAAAAGGATTATATATTATTCTTTGAGCTTATTTGACTTATTAAATTTTTTTAAAATAATAGATTATAATAGTTTATATCAATTAAAAAAATAATAACTAAGTAACTAATAAAATTACTTTTAAGAAAGAGAACTTATAATTTAACAATAATTTATTACTATAATTAATTAATTAAAATAAAGAATTTATTTAAATAGTAGAAGTTGATTTAGTTTCTACTAAAATATAATAAATTAATTTTAAAAATTATATTAGTATTTGATAATTAAAATATAATTAAATTTTTAAAAAATTATTATATTTGATATTTTTATCTATAATTTTTAATAGATTAGAGAATTATTATAAAAATATAAAAAATTTTATAATTATTATAATGTTTTTAAAAGATTTTTATTAGTTATAATATTGTTTAAAGTTGATTTAAAAAAACAAATTTGTATTTAATGACTAAAAACTATTGCATTCATATCTCAACACTTAACTAAATTAATTTTAAATTCTTTTAACATTGAAGAAATCAAATTCTTCAATATATAAAATATTAGTTCATACAATAATTTTTTACTTTTGTGAATTTTATCAAAGGTATAGTTCCCTATGCACTTTTTAACAAAATACGTCACCTTTTAAAAATAATTTGTTAACTCTTGATCTCTAATTTTCTACTTATCATTTCATATTTATTAAAAATTAAATTATTCTGAATTGATTATTACTTTATTATCAAATAACTTGAAAAATATCATAACATTTCTCTTCTTGATCATAAATTACATTTTAATAATACAGGTTTGTCTCCTCTTTTACGCACTCTTTTGACATTCTTCTCTTTTTTTGCATTTTTCAATTATAGTTCTAATTGGTCAAATTTATAGATTAGTAGTAATCAGGCTTCTAGTACTAGATGGTTAAACCTATTTAAATTAGTTTAGGGTAGATTAGTCTAAAATGATACAAGATTAATTTTGATTTAGTCTTCTAAATAGAAAATTTTATATTTTCTCATTTATAATTTATAAATTTTTACTTTACTATTAATAAAGATTATATAAACCTACTGCATATTAAAAAAATAAATTTGTATTTGATGAAGTTTTATTTTAGTAAAAAAATATTACATTTATTAAGAAAAATAATACAATTAAGATATATATATTGTCAGCATTGAAAATTTATCCTATAAAAATGATTTACAAAACCATTAAATTTAATTTTATATAGATCATATTAAGGAAGATCTTGATTGATATATTGCATTAAAAAATCATTTAATTTGAAGAATTTACAAAATTTACCTGATTCGTCTATTCCCTGTATTTTCTAAACAGTCTGTTTATTCTATTTACTCTATTTCGTCTGTAATTTCTTTAACATCTATAACTTATTTTATTTCTTTTTATTATTTTTATAGTTTATATTATTTTTATTATTTTATTATATTTAAGTATGTTTTTATTGAGACATATATCTATATTTAGTTAATTTATAGTGTAGTAAGTAGTTAGCCGTAGCAAAGTTATTTTGTATAAATAGAATAGCTTTTTGCTTAAGTTGTAAATTAACTCAGTTGTAAGTTTATAAACTCTTTTGCGAATTTCAAGTTATAATAAAGAAATCAATTTAAATCCATACAAACTACTTTTTTCTTCAACGTTATCTCTCATCTAGGATTGTGGTAATACCTTACACTAACTTGCTATTGAGTTTATTATTACAAGTTTAATTAATATATCTTAAATTCTAAGATGTGATAAATTGCCAAATTGATTCAAGTATAATGGATACCTATAGGACTTAGAGAAAATCCTAAAGTCAGAAACTCCAATGTGTAGAATCAACTTTTATAACTTTTCAATTTAAACATTAAGATAACTAAAAATGAATCCAGTGATAATATAAAAAAAAGAATAATAAAAAACAATAGTAAATCAAAAGCTTAACTTATTATAATTAATATTATTATAAATAATAATATAAAATAATTATTTTATAGAATTACTATAAAATATTATGATTTTTAGCTATAAAAATTATTAATATTTACATTTTTCATAAATAATTATTATTTATATAAAACTTTTTATATTTATTAATATAGTTTGAATTTACTTAATTTATAATAATAATTAATATTAAATAATAATAAAAATGAAAGTTTAATATATAAAATATTATAGAAACTAAGCTATTAAAATCAGGTTATAGGACTTTTTCAATTAAAATGAGATTTTTGATTTATAGCTTTATTTAGATAATTTTTATATTTTATTATTTTATTAATAAAGTAATAATTAGATTATCAAAAAATTTTTTTCTTTTATTTAATATTAATCAAATAATTTAAAATTAGATTTTAAAAAAATTAATACAAACTTTAAAAATAATTGATATGGTGTATATCATCTATAAATAGAAATAAAATTATCAAACTTTAAAATCCTAAAACTTTTTTTTTACACATTATAAAGAGAAAATAATCTGTAATAATAATATTATAGATAATGAAGAATAAAATTTACAGTTTCAAATCTTTAAATAACTAAAAAAATTTTAAGCTTTAGACATTTAAAAATTGACAATTTTCTTATAAAATGCTTAAATTTCAAACATACGATTAATTATATGACATTAATTTTGTTTAATGAAATGAATGTTATTACATGAAAATTTATAATATGATATTAATTGATTTTTTTTTTTTAGATTTTAAACCTTAAAATTCTTTTAAGCATGTCTAGACTTAACAAAAAAAAAGTTACATTGAAAAATGCAAATTGGGATAAGAAAGGAAAATTTGCTACAAAGCTTGAGTAAGTTTTATATATATTACTTAACTTATTTATAAAAATGATATATTAAATAAATTTTTTTTTTAGAATTGAGAGTAATATAGAAATGGACATATTAAAAGAATAATAAAGATGGATTTAGATGATACTTTTAATAAAATAGATTGGAAAAATGATGATCTAAGTGATTGGATAAGTAATATTGATTTAGAATTAGAATAAGATATACAAGATAGACTTTTGAAGGTAAATTTTAAATTGAAGTGAAGACCAGATGTTAAATTAGAAAAGAAAAAAGTGGTTCTTATAAAATAGGTAGAATACTAAAGTTAACTTATTATGACAAATAGGAACCTAGTAGTTCATAAACAAAAGCAGCAAAAAGAACCCAAAAATTAGAAAGATTTTTTAACTAGCAAAATGAATTAATGCAAGAAAGTTTTCAAGATGAAGAAGAAGAAACCTTCATACTTGTCTGGCCAATAGAAGATATGGTTTTAAATTTGAAGAAAGATTTAAAGGAAAATTTTAATAGGATGTTAGTAAAAGAGTATATTAAGAAAAGAACTGTATTTGAATATCTTTTATATTTGTTAAATAGAGAGAATATAAATATAATAATATTAAATCAAAGACTACTTGGATTCAGCAGACAGTAAAATATTAGTGTATTAATAATGTTCTACTTTTATCTCATTAAAGAAAACATCAGAAGGTCAGTAGAATTATTGATGATAAAGATATTGCTGAAATATGTCATAAGTGAATTTGAAAAAATGAAAGTCATACAACTCTATATCAATTTAAAGAATTTGTTTAAAATATATTATTACTAAAAATTGATATTAATAAGAATACAATTAGTATAAGTACTGCAAGAAAATATTTAAATGTACTTAGATACTATTATCAATAACAAAAATAAGGAATATATTATGATGAATATGAAAGAGAAGATGTTGTAAAATATTGAAAAGTGTTTTTATAAAAAATGGCTGAACTTGAAAAATATATAGTAATATATGAAGGAAATAATATGAAGAAAGTTGGTCCTTCATTAACTTCAAAACAAAAAGAACATATATTAATAGTCTATGATAAATGCATTTTTTACTCAAATGATAGAAACGTGAAATATGGATTAAGTCAGGTGAATTACCATTACACAAAAAAGATAATAGAAAATCAATTATGATAAGTAAGTTTTTAACTGAGACTTATGGGAGGCTTAGATTAACTGTTGAGTAAATTGAGAGCTATCTTGATATTTCAGAAGAAGCATAAGTATATTTAAAACTAGAAAAAAATAATAAAAGATATTGAACAGCTGGATATCTTATTGAACAAATTGAATATAAAGCTATTTCTATATTTGAAATCTTATTTTCAAATTATATTGGAGTATTTGCTTTTGATAATAGTTTAAATTATTTTGCATTTGCTTCTAATGTATTAGTTGCAAGAAAATAAATATTAGACCTGGTAGAAATGCATCAAAGATGCATGATACTTTTTGGGATTTAAATAATAAAAGACAAAGTATAAATTCTTCTGATAGTCAACTAAAAGGTATAAAATAAGTTTTAATTGAATGATGATACCATATGAAGTCAATTTTACTGCGTTACAAAGATTGACAAATGATCAACATTATTAACATTGTTAGCATTTTAACTTAATTAATATTTTTATTTTATTTATTTTATTCATATATTATATTATTATTATTTATTATATTATTATTATCGTTAAATTGTAAT
>CAJVPP010004030.1:0-10271 GCA_910592005.1 Funneliformis mosseae
TTGAATAAAAGCTTCAGGAGTTGAGTCTATCTCTTTCTTTTGTCTTTCTCTGTAAGCTTGAGTTGCTGGGCCTGGTCCGACTTCAGGATCGCCCTCTTGGATTTCGTCCTATATGGTAGGTTGTAATTCAAAAGCTTCATCATCTGCCTGTAATAGATCATGATGTAGAAGTTGACAACCTTTTAAGGTTAGTGGTAAATTGCATTCTTCACTAGTTACCTTGATCCATCTTCAGCGTAATCTTGCACCTCATGTTCTCAAATGTTCTCCAGATTTTTTTGCATGTCTATCGATATATTCACCCTCTTGTTCTTTGATAGGAGCTAGCTCAGGTTCAGAAGTTGGAATTACAGCTTTGGGTTTTTCCATTCGGCGATCCCTTCCTCGGGTATGGACTACTGGAGTTGGACTTGGTGAATGAGGTCTAGGTATATCTTCTTGAACACCCTCTTGATCAGTACTTTGTGGAATAGAGACTTGCTCAGGTATGTGTTCAGGAGTAGAAGTTGCTTTTGGTCGACATTTATATTGTCTTTCATTATGCCGTCTAAGTTTTCATAATTTGGGAAAACTTTTACCACATCTAATACAAGTATATTCGACCATGATATTGCAATTGATATATAATGCTTATAGAATTCTTTTCTTTAATTATAGTATTGTATGTATTATATAATACTTATAAAATAGTTTTCTTTAAATATTAATTAAATTTTTAGGTTTTACGTCTCTCAGCACTATCAGAGGTTGTGTTCTAGGGCTTTAATGAATGGTAGCTAAGCTATTAAAATTTTGGTATCCTATACTCCGAACTCCTATCTAGAGGTGAGACTTTTATGATCTTATTTGAAATTTTTGGTACCTCATCCAGAATTTTGGTACCTTATCCAGAATTTTGGTACCTAATAGCTTTATATATTCGAAAATTTTGGTATTCTGATACTATTTTTTGTCCTACTTTTGCGTAAATGAAATGGTTTTAGAACGTGTTCTTGTATATTAAAAAAAATGGTATACTAGAATATGTTCTGTGAGTTTTTAACTTTCTTGTGTGTATACAAATTTTGGTATCCATATTTCAGTGGGTACCAAAATTATGATCTTGCCAGCCGATAATGAATCAACTTTTGAATTGATTCTAGGATAACATGAAAATATAGTATGTTAATTAGGCTTGCTTTGGTGAACCGCGAGTATACTCGGACACTTCGGTCCTCGGTACTCGCTGTTCTTTTTCAAGGGCAAGCAGAATTGCATACTTTTTTCGTTATATTATTTGAGGTTAAAATGAGGCCAGCGTGTTAACAAAGATGGTGTATATCTTAGTCTTGAAAATACAAAATTTGGGTAAGGAGATATGTTAACTAAATTTAAGCCCTTGGTTGATTTTAAGCATGAAATCAATATTGAATTTTGATATGTTTTCCTGGTCTTGTAGGCTAATTTGGGATTTAATAAAGATTTCAAAATTTTGTATATCAGAAAAGTAGCTGGGAAGGCTACAGACTTTTGAATACCTATTTCGAAATTTGTCTCAAAACCCCCATAATGGCCTATATACTATATATTGATTAAAAATAGAATATATATTTAATATTAAATTAAAGTAATATTTATTAATACATTAATTTATAAATAATATTTTATAGTATATTTTATTTAAAGTTAATTTTTGATTATTTTAACTCTTTTAATTTTATAGTAATATTTAACTATTTTAATAAAAATTGATTAGATAATATTAATTGTTTTGATAATTTATATTTATAATATAAATTTTTATAAAGTTTTAAAAAAAGAAAATTCTATAATAAAAAAAGGATTTTATAATAATAAATTAATTAAAATCTAATAAACTCTTAATATTTTTTTATTTTATTAATTTTATAATTTTATTATTAACTTTTATCTTTTATTAATTAATTCAATAATATTATTACTCTTTATTATATATAAAACATTTAAGTTTATATTATAAATTTATATTATAAAGAACTATTTTATTATCTTTTGATCTATCACCTATTACTTTGCTTTTTTGTTGTAATAAAAATGAAATATTATTATCATATTATTTCTTATAAAATACTACTCTTTTATAACAATAATAATTTATTAAGATCTAATATAATATTAACATACCATTTTAAAAAAAATTCGGATTTTGAATTACTATTATGCAACTTAAATATAGTGATAAAAGAATATAATACTGGTATTTTTATAAAAAAAATAATACTTTATCTTAATAAAATCTACCTCAATCTCAAATTTAATATTCTAGCTATAGTATAGTATTATGTTATAATTAATTGTGTTATCGGTGAAAATGGATTTATCTAATATTAATGAATTAATTCATTTACATTATCATTGTTATTGTCCATCAACTTTCTTTTCTTGATATGCGTGTATAATAAATTTTACATGATTTACAAACTTTTTTGATGATCTTGTCTCTTCTTTAAGCTTAAAACAATATATATGATCTATTAATTTCCATCCTTTATTGGCAAACTTATAGTTAACGACACCATATTTACTTTTAAAAAATTGTTGTGATGATAAGAACGAGGCGGTGCCAGTTATTGATTTTTTTTTTTTGTGACTGAAAAAGGCGAATCAATATTTAGAACGATTTTATTATGACGACACAACGAAAACGATTAAATCTTATTTTTGACTTTTTAAACAATCCAACTTATTTTGGTTAGACAGGGTTAATTAAATAAATCATTCCTTGATTACTTGATAAACTTCATAATCATCCACACTAAATGTACTGTTTGTTTTTCTAAGTTGAACCCCATAATTCGCACCATCACAATAACAAAGCATGTCCCTTTTGAAATCCCCATGATTCCCTCCTTTAATATACAAAGCACCATAAAAACAAGGACCATTATTAGGATGATTTTCAATCGTATAAACGGCATCTGCGACGGGTCTACCAACGATCGATTGACGAATATCTTTTTGATTTAATTTAAATACAAAACTTTCCCTTATTATGGAAAGTGGTTCGTTAATGTATAACGATTGATTCCAACTAGCGGGATTATACCCACCAATTATTTCTGTTGAACCACGGATTTTAATGACCGTTAACGTCGCGCCTCTATTATCACACATCCCATGAAATGTGTTTGCGGTAAAGCCATTCACACTTCCTTTTAATAATAAGGTTAACTTGTAGCGATTTAAAGAGGTGCCTGGTATCGTCTCGTTTATCCAATTTATAAGTAATTGAAAGCAATCCAATTCAATTAATACCGAACTTAACCTTATGTGAACGTTTGAGGTTGGTACCTCCGGTTTAGGATTGTTCACATTGGATTTTTTGGAAGACACTATATAATATTTAAGTATCTCATTATAAAGTGATTTATCAATAATCTTTTTAAATGGTTTGACCTCCTCATAAAAATTTTCCGGTTCAATCTTATGAAAATCGATCAACGGAATGAACTTTTGAAGCGTATTCGCCAAATCTCTAAACTTATCCTTTGTCCACAACGTAACATCCGGGATTCTCGTGTTATAATCAATCGTAGGTGTCGTAAAACTATGATGAATCCCCCATTTGATGATGGATTCCCATTTCTCAACCTCTTTAATAGTTAATCCTTGATTTTGCAAGAGGGTGAATAACGTATCCTCATTTAATAAGTGAAAGTCCTTGGATTTAAAAATGATCTCGGGTCGTTCTTGAATCGTCTTCAAACAGAATTCATAAAGTTTATTAAATGATTCCAATGATAATTGTAGTGTGGTACTAAAATTTTGATGAATTTGATTCGGTGAGTTTAATAATTGATCCTCCAATAGTTCCAATAATTCGATGATTTCTAATTCCTTCGAGATTAATAGTAAACCAAAAGTTTCTTTGAAATTATTCTCATCAAACGAAAGGTTCCCTCCGTAATAATATTTCAGGATTAACTCGAATAATGATGGGGTAACCTCGGGTTTTTCGATGATGATCCCCTTCTCCCCTTCTTCGTCCTTCCTTTTATCTTTCATCCTTTCAATCTCTTTACGAAAGTATTGAGATCGAACAACAAGGACGAAGGAATGTGCGTGAAAGTCTTTAACATTCTCTTCCTTTCCTACGCGAATTATGACATCCGCACTCGTCTTTTCGTTCTCATAAAATGAAATATAGTCTTTGGTTAATTGTGGACATAATTTCAAGGTTTTCATTATATATTATATAAAAGTATGTGTATTTTTTTTTTTTAAAAAAAAAAATAAAAATAAAAATAAAATTTTTTAATGCAGAAATGTAAAAGGAAGATCTTTATAAAAACACGTTTAAATTTTGTTTATCACATGACGTCCGACGGGCGTACCAGATATTTTTAGGGGAACAAATCGATTTCCTGATTCAACGAGTTTTTTTTAAAAAAGGTCAACTTTTACCATTATGAAATAACCACACATGGAAATGTTGTATAACTACAGAAACGACGACGATCAAAAACGCCGTTTCAGATCTTTTTGCTTATTAATTAATATATCTGCTATAGACTATTTGTACACCAATTTCATAAATTAAAACAATTTCAACAAAAACAACAAAAAAATTAAGAAGAAAAATATGTATAAATATTATATATATACGAATATATTTTTCAAGGCTCCTCCTATTCAACAATTAACATCTTCTACTGTCCCAACCCACAAAATAAGCATAAAAAAAAAAAAGAAATATAGGTAGAAACAAGCAAGCCAATTAATGCTTTGAGATTTTCAAATTATAATATTGAATTTTTTTTTTTTTTGGAGTGTCTAATAAAGAAAGGAAATAAAGAGATTTTCAAAAGAAATTTTTGTTAGTGAAAAAATATATATATATATTATTAAGATAAAGATAAATATAATAATTAAAAATAAAGAGTCAGATATAGTAAAAATGGTAATAGGCAAGTATGATGTTAACGTTTCTTTGCGTTTTAATAATCAATCATTACTTGAATGTGACAAGAAAAATTAAAGGATCTATATTTGAGTAAAGGCTAAAAAGTAATAAATATTAATAAATGGTTTAAGCAAACAAAAAATTCGAACTTCAAATTATTCTCCACATACTTTAGAAAAACATAACTCCAAACAAGAATGCCCCAACAGCTGCCGCAATAACGACCTCAAATGGGTAGTATCCTTCAGGAATTTTCTCCTGAGTCTTGACAGAAAATCCACCGATTGAACTATTCCTCTTTGATGATGCAGCCTCCTCGCTCTTGCGTTGTCTCATTTGAGCTGTACTCAACTCCTGTTTATAATTATCAATCGTATGATTTAAACGTTTAATTTCCTCTTGGGCTTCGATCAATTGTCGCCGAAGCCTTGCGGGATTATCATCATCGGCAGATCTAGTATGATCGGGAAACGATCCAACCATATTATTATGTCCATTAGAATCTTCATGTAATTTGTATGCTTGTAGTTGGTCTTTCTAGAAAAAGATAAATAAAATTTTAATCGACGGATTTATGATTAAAAAAAAGGCAAATGACAAATAAAAATAATAATAAAATACCTTTTCATCCTTTACAGGCTCCGTTGTTAATCCATTGGCAGTTTCTTTTTGTGAGATTGATGGAGATGGGCGGGAGGGAATAGATGGTTGAGGCGGAAGTGGTAGATTTGGAGGTGGTGACGCAGGGGGTAAATTATCTTCAACTGGGGGCAAATATACGCATCGAATCTTGGTTTCTTTGATCGTTTCTTTTGCTTGTTTCTCAGTTGTAGACCACTACAACAATTATTTATGATTAATAACACGAAATTAATTTCAAAGACCATAAAAAAAAAAAAAAAAATTATCTATATATCATACCAAATCTTGTAAAGTTAATGTTTCACGTTCAGGTGAAATTGCCACACTTTGTACCAAGAATTTGTCCTTACATTTGAAATCTGCTGGTGGATCTTCCTTCATTGGTTGCAGGATAACTATATTCAATTATAATAAATCACACGCACAAATATATATTGATATCACAAATGCAAGCAGAAACTAAACATGCTTCAATATGGAAATAAGTCATTTACCTTGAACCTCAACACTCTGGTTCGCCTCAATTCGGCCAGAGTTTGGTCTAACACAATATTGCTTTGGAGCTGTAGTTTTAACCTTAAAGGCTACCGGTTCTGGATTAGGATTACGCACGATAAGAATTTCCTTCACAAGCTGTGTGAAAGGTCCTGCATACGCCACCATGATTGAATGATATAGGAATTTGATTATTTTTAAGACACTACGCTGATTAAATTCTCACACCAAAAGACCACTTGAAAAAGGTTTGATAAAGCAGCAAAATCCTCCCATCAAAGCTAAGTCATACGTACGATGAAATGATAACTGTCCTGGAGGTTTTAATTCAACTGACATTTTTTCTGATACGTCTTTTGGTTATTTGTTATAAACTTGTTTCCCCGTTAAACCCAGTCTGTTTATTACCCTTTCGATAAATCGTCAGGAAAGACGCTTTTTTTTCTTTCTTTAACCAAAGAAAAAAAAAATAAAATAAAAAAATATAAATAAAAATGGACGTGTTGGACGCAAAGTAAAGAGACCCTTCTGAAAATTGTAATAAACGGGGGAAAAAAGTGAAAGTGGGAAAAAGTTTATGACGAGATGAGGCAGAGCCTATAGTGACGTTTAGAGACAAAAATGGTTCATTGCTGACTTTCATATACCACCAAAAATAACGTGTGTTACGTCACGATCCAAAATAACCTTACATCATATCACTTCAATAAGGGGGGAGTTGTTGAAACAAGTTCGGATAATTGAAATCATGGTACAAACAATGCACAAACGGATTTAACAGAGATTTAATTAGGATAAGAAATGCAATTTCATACTACATTTGTAGAGCAACTTTAAAGTTTTTAAATAATGGGAAAACATTATTCCATAATGCAATTGTTGAAATATAATTTTCTTTTTTTTTTTGTAAAAAAAAAATTTTAACTGTCAATGAAAAATAGAGAATATTATGGTAAATTAATTCAATGTCATACGGATCGGGACAAATATTTTTTACCTACAAACAAAATTAAAAATCGCGCGTCTATATTCTGATGACATGCCGATCATCTTTTTATTTATCACGCCCTCCGTTATTTCAGTATTCTGGGGACAAATTTATTTTTGTTGGTGGGAAATCCTAATTGTCACACAAGATTTGAACCACTTTTTGACGTTTTTATGTCACTTGATCGACATAATTGCCAAAAGCACATGTAAAATGATAAAACGATTAACGATTTATGGAAAGAAGATAGTTTTTTTTTTTATTTATTGAATTAGAATAAGAAATTTACACCAATAAACTACAAGCTATAAACAAACTTCCCACATTTACTCCCTTTATTATGATATAAATTAAATAAAATAAATTTTCTATGGATGCAAAATAGAGGACATTGAAGACGTAGAATAAGTTCTGCGAGATGAGTGGCTAGGCCTTCCTTTTTCGGTTTCCTATACAATATATTAAATGCAATTAATTGATTTGATTCCCAATAAAATTACGCTAAATTAATCATTAATAATTTTTTTTTTTTTTTTTACCGGTGGACTGATAAAGGTCTTCAATTCATCTATAAACAAACAAATGATCATGATGTCAATATTTTAAAATTCAATTATCAAATACAAACAATCATATATAATAAATAAGATCAGCTATTAAAATGGCAATAATATTTATCTTCAAAGATAATCTCGGAACAGGTCTGAATATTTTTATCATCATATATTATATTAAAATTCGATTTCTTTAATAAATCGTAATAAATTATTACCTAGTTTTTCATCTGGTAAGACAGAGAATTGAATTGGATTGGCTTCTATATTGTTATCGTAAAGGACAGTCTTTGAAATTGATAAGTCAGCGCATTGCTTTGCCAATACTGAAAACGTTCGTATCTCATTATGATATCTAAAATCAAGAGGAAACAATTTAAATAACTCGTTAAAACTAATCAAATAACACGTGCAATGTTGTACTAACGTAGAGAAAGCTTTCTTATTCGGACAATGCTTTTCCAGCAAATTATCCAAGACGGTCTTCTTAAAAGATTTCTTAATATAATGAAGCACATGGAAAATATAATATTTATGCGGAACCCAGTCCTTGAATTGTTGAGAAAGAGAGAAACTCCCAGTGTTTGGATCAATAAGAGGATGGAACAAACCATCAATATTATTGATCAGGGTAAAAATAAATGTCACTGCTGGTGGACGCTCCGGGTAAGTAAAAAGAAAATGTTAAGGAATAATATCTTGTATGAAGACAGACAGTAAAAATTTGCACGATCAAGATTTAATTTGCCAAACAGTTTGTAAAAGGATATTCAGCAGGTATGTTAAGTTTAAACTTGAAGACTCCATTTTTATAATATCCTTTATGAACAAATAAAACTCCATACCAAGCTGATATCATGAAAAATAAGTCATATATAATTAGTATGAATTAAAGAATACAATAAACAAATAAATCATGATTCATTAAATTTCTTACTATGAAAATTATCTGCAGAAGGCATAACATAAATACCGTTTGGACAATGTTTTGGGTTACGAAGATTCGTGCTTGATGTTATTAGAAGTAAACAAATTTGTACATGAAAACAATATTTAAAGAAACTTTCTAAACCTGAAATAATACTTACAATTCAATCATTAATTCCATCTTTCTGAAACACTCATCTTTAAATTGTGGTTTAGGCTTATCATCTCCGTTAGAACCGTAATCGCCATCATTACCGTCGTCACGATTAGAACTAGAACCAGTGCTACGAGCAAACGAGGTTCTAGATTCATAAGGCATAATGAAAATAATGTAAATAATGTATACTTAAAGACCAAAAATTTTTACAAGAATTTAGTGGCAACCAAGTGATAACAAAGATCATATGATCATTGATCATGATTATTTATTACTTGATTAGTACGACAATGAATATGCGTACTTTTTTATATTAATGCATATTCTTCTAATTTTAGTTTTCAACGAATAAGTTTTTTAATGATTTATAAAAAAAAAATTAAATTAACAAAATTATCAATATATTTACATACCTAGTATTTCTAACATTACTTAAATAGTTGATTAATAGAATAAGTATTTAGTGTAAATTATATTAAAGTAGACATATTAATGAAATCAATAAATAATATTCAACATCTGCTAGCATATAAAAACATAAAATAGATATGCATTGAATATATAAATGTATATTTAAGTATGTTCGGCTTATGTAAAATCATAAAAAAATTTTGACAATGGGATATACAAAACGTGTTCAAATTAACATCTTTGTTAAATTCTATTTCATAATTGGAACGTAGGGACTTGTTAATGATAAAAATGATTTTGTTTCATATTTGCTTACAGTTTTTTTCTTGATGCAGTAAAAAAAAAAAATTCGTATTGAAAAAGTTCCTTGTTCCTTAAAAAAAAAAAAAAATCTATATATCTATTGAATCGAATAACAAAAAAAAAAAAAAAAAATAAATAAAAGCGCGATGAAATTTACACGTGAAACGTGAATTTTCTATCATTTAAATCTAAATTATAAACCATCATATAAATGTTATTACATAAGCGTTTCTATTTGATTACGCGTGTCATCAAATCTTAAATCATACATATTCTTCCCCATTCTTTCTCACAAAAGAAATGACTTTCCTAGCTCGTTGAATCCCTTTTTCGGTAATTAAGGAATTTTTTGAAAAGGTAACCAACCTCAAAGTCCAAACCTTTTTAGTAATTAAATCAAGATAATCATCATTGGTTTTGAAAGGGTTCGATTTAATAATCCTTTACCTTTGGAATCCGTTGCCACTTGTATAAATTTGGAGACTTTAATATTTGAAGATTGCGTGAACCTTCATGATAAAACTCTAGCACCTTTGGCATCAGCTTGTTTTCATCGATTAAAAAAATTGGTTTTTAAAAATGCGCATCAATTATATTTAGATAATTTGGCGAGATTAATTAAAAATACTCAAGGGTCACTTAAAGAAATAAGGTTTAGAAGACGTGAATTCAAAAATATGGTAGTGAGTAATGTACCGGATATCCCAGTTAAAGTGATAGAGGTTATTTCCCTGTGTTGCCCCAACCTCGTGATATTTGAGGGTCACGTAGAAAAGGAGTCCATGCCTCATTTTCTTAAAATTTTTGCGTCAACATTTTTAGAAAAGTTATTTATTTCCGTGGAATATAAAAATGGTGCATTCTTTAGATCTC
>CAJVPP010004031.1:0-10270 GCA_910592005.1 Funneliformis mosseae
ATGCTATAGACGACATAGATGATATAGAAAACATATATGATTTCTTAGGGATCAATGTCATCTTTTAGATCATCATCATCTATGTCTTCTTTTATGTAACAATATATTTAAACTAATACTAACCCTTAATTATATTCTGAATTACTAAAAAATAATGTGAAAAAAAACTGAAAGTTAATGAAAATATAATATTCATGTTGACTATAATATTTATAAATGTAATCAGCAATATATTTTAATAAAGAAACTGATTCTAAAATCAGAATTTTATGTTTATTAATCAAAATTAAAAAAATGCAAATAAGATAATAAAGTTAATTTTGAAAATAACAGAATATTATTGTTTGATTTGAAATTAATCTCTTATAAATCTAAAAATAAGTGAATATTGTAAATTATGATATTAAGTTAAAAAAATAAAGTATTATTAGTGAATATAATATTATTATTATGTTAACATTTAACTTATTTTTATTTAGTATTATGTTACTAAGGCCTACCTATTCATTATTATAAAGATTATCAATCATTTAAAAAATTTAGGTATAAGAAGAACAAAGACACTATCTGCTAATTTTTTATAATTAGAAGGAAAAATAACTTCTTCAATAGTAGTAAAGACAATTGGGATAATATTGAATTATAATTGCAAGATTTGTTATATATTGATGATAACATATTTAGTATTATTGAGTTTTAACATATTGTTTTCAAGGTTAGTTTTAAGAAAGACACTTTCATTTTTTAAGATGATTAATTTAGCAGATTATTTGGCTATGATATTATTATTAATATTAGGACTAATGATAAATATATATTTCTTAATTTTCATATAATCTTCATTAAAAGACTTATTGAGTAGATCTGCTTGATATGAGAGCAAAACATCAATTTTTAAGATCTTTTTAACTATAGCAACATGTTCAACAATTAAACAAAGATCAATATATATTTTAACAAATTAGTCAGAGATTGTAAGAGTTAATTAGAAATTTTAGTAAGTAGTTCAGATTATGAGGGTTGATTAAAATCATTATTTGTCTTTTAATATTCATTGTCTATTTTATCAGCTTAATGATAGGATACATAAATACTAGAGTTTAATATTTTCTTATTTTATTGTTAATAATATAAATAGAAGGTTTATGTTAATAATTATTAATCATATTAAATGATTTAGAATAAGATGCTTTAAAGGTTTAATTTACAGATTTAATGACATTATTATAATTAAGTTTATTCTTGAGTTATTGATTAGGTTTTTAGTTATCTGATATTTGTTGCTTTTAGAAGAAGGAGAATTTGGATATATTAACAAAAGTTTTGTAATTACAAAACTATGCTAGTTAATAATATTAATATAAGTGTTAAATTTAACAATCCTATAGAGTTAAACAGTTTTTGTAACAATTTTACAATTGATGATCTAAAACTTGATAGATAAAGTAAAGTTTGATATTGAAATCAGTCCAGATCAAGCTTTTTATATTAAAAAGTAAGTTTTATCATTTCTATAACTTTTATAGAGTTAGTATATAACTTAAAAATGATCTAGATAATCGCTTTAATTGTATTACTGATAGAAATCAAATAGTATTCATTGATATCAAGAGAAAGGTTGGTTAGTTTTAAAGAGAATGCTAATTTTTTCCTGATATCTTTAATTATTATAGTGTAAAAATGAACTCTAACTAAACAAAATAGTTGTTAAATTTATTTAAAGTAATTATATTAGTATTTTATTTATACATAATAGTGACTTACTATCAAAGATTTTTTATTGAAATAACATAGCGGAAAATCTTTTCAAAAAAGAAAAAGATCAATCTAATATTTGATTTAGTGATTAATATTAGGATCTTAATAAGACAGGTCAATAGTTTAGGATATATTTAGCTATTAGTTTAATCATAAAGGGGTAAAAATGTGTTATTATCTAAACAAGAAATACTAAGTATAATTATATAATTAGCTTCAGCATGTGAGGTAAAACTAAATTTAAACAACTTTTTTTATTAAATCTTTAGAGTATGTATAGATTGATGTATCAATAAAAGATGAGTAATATAATGCAAAAATATTGCATGTCTCATTTTGATTATTTCTATTGAATTTTTTAGAGTAGAATTTTTCTGCAACATAATAAATTAAAAAAATTAGAACTTCTATTTCTTGCTTTAAGTAAATTTTACTTTTGTTATTTTGTTTATTATTAAGACTATTTCAAAAGTATTAAAAATTTAGTCTTTATTTAAAAGCTTTTTCATTATTATTAGTAGTTTCTGAACCTTTTTCTTTATCAAAACTAGGGGTTAGAGAAGTTTAAATCTCCATATCAATAAGATGGTTAGAAGAACTTTTACTAGTATTTAAGTTTAATATATATTTCTTTATAAGGTATTATTATTGGTCATTTTTCAATAAAGAAAAGTAAGTTTGATTTGACTTATTATTATTATTTTGAGCAGTTTTTTTAATCATTTTTTGGTTTTAATGATTGACAGGAAGAATTTTTTCCTAATAAAATAATAATATATTAATATAATATATAAGGACAATGATATATATTAGCTAATATTTTAGAGATAGGGGTAGCAAGAGATCTTAAATTACACATTACTTATAAATCATATGATAACAGTGGCTTAGCATTATTTTATTTATATTATATAATATTAATACTATATATAGTTATATAATATATTAATATTAATAATCTTGATCTGATATACATTCCTTTAAACGTATTTCTATATTTCTTCAAAAGATAAATTTTCTTTGGTTATTATGATAGAAGAAGAAAGAAATCGTCAAGAGTTGCAGAGTTTTAGTTTTATCTTTTTTCTTAAATCATTTACGGCTGGCAGGATATACTATTTGTTTATAGTTAGAAAATATTTATCACATTTAGAATAATAAAGACGTGAATATATTATTTGAATAAGAGATGGATAATGAAAATTGTAACCAGGAATTTTCAAAAGATCATAATATTTAAGGAGATATATTAGATTGGTAAAGTATCTATTTTTAGCTTTAGTAATAGAAGGTAAGAAGTTATTATTTGTTTGAAGGAATTTCATGACTTCTTTGCATAAGGTGACTACAATAGCTTGTATTTATACATTATTTAATATCAAGAGAATATTGACACAGATTACAATGATTTTCAATCTATAACTATGATATAAAGGAATCAGTTAAGTCATTTTCTTTTTCATTTTGTTGTTTCTTTTTTTATTTTTCTTGTTATTTTCGTTCTTCTATTATTTTTTTTTCTGTATCCTCAAATTATAGGTTTTCAAATGAATTAATAAATTCTTCGACATATTAAGCATCAACGCTTTTTCTAAAAATTAAATCACGATATTAAATATTACAAAGAGCTTCTTTGGCATATTGAAAATTTTGAAGAGTTAACTTTAGATCTATCACTTTACTTTGTTTAAAATGCATTTTAAAGTGATTAATTAGTAGTATAATACCTGCTAGCTTGCTGGATAATATTGCCATACCTCTTTTGACTGGATTATATTTGGATTATTCTGAAGCATGTGTCCTTATAGTTAGGTAATCCAAGTTAAATTTTTGAAAAAGATGACAATATGTTTTAATATTTTTTAGATGCTTTAGGTTCTCGTCTGATCCTCCGTTTACTAATAAAACTCAGATTGGTCAAATTTCTCTATTGGTCTTCAACACATCATCATATTGAATATTTAAAGAGAGATTTTTGAAGTCTTGCATATGTGTGAGGGAGAATGTACTAAGAGACCATTGGCATCTTATAAAAATGATGAGTTGGCCTATTCGTAACTCATTATTTAAATCATTTAGTTTGATTATAAAATAAACTGATAGAACTAATTTATGTTCATATCCTAAAGGAAAATTATGATCAATCACACAAAAAGGTTTGTGAATTAATTGCAATATTTAAAAAGTCTAATCTACAGTAAATATCCTAAGACCTATCTTTACCTTATTATTTTGAGAGATAATAACTGATATATCAGCAAATATGGATGTAAATTACTTTGCATATTTAAAAGATGCAAGGCAATAATAATTATTAGAATGATCATGTGTTTCTATTTATGAAATTTCAGTTACTGCAATCCATACTGGATAGTGATGAGTTCTTACAATAATAGAATTAGATTGGTATGGTAATAGATAGTTATTTAATGTTATTTATATTATATAGATATTATATTTCTTCTCAAGATTTCTACGCAAATTTTCGATGATCTGAATTTTCACTACTTCTTTTTTTCTTTCTCATCAGTTAAACCAAATTTGACTGAATTGTGAATATGATCGTGTAATTTTAGATGTTTGAAAAGAAGAGATAGATGATCAGGTTTATCATATTGTATAACCTCCTGATTTTTAGCAAGTATTTTCCGTTTTTTTCTTTACAATTTTGAACATATTTTGCATTTCTTTTAATTTGAGAATCTTGTCCTGATTTGACTTAATTTGAGCTCAAAGGTCTACTATTTTTGCATACATATTATAACAAAGTTAAAAATCAATTATGATATTATAAATTTGCTTATATTTGTTAAGCTCTTTTTCAGCCTTTGTTATTTTACTTGTTGCCTTTTATTGAGCTTTTGCATTATTAAAGATTTCTGATATAGGTTTTACTAAATAAATAGTAAGAGAAAAAGGAGTTAGTTTTTCTTTAGGCATAGGAGGATATCTTGGTCTCATTGTTTATATATCATATAGATTAAATTGTATAGTTAAGTATTTTCTAATTATATCATCGATTTTTGCTGTGTCTTTACTTTTAATTTTATTTCATTTTTATGATACTTTACAGCAAATATCAGCATAGTTTGAGATACCATTTCCTGTTTTCATCATAATACTATATACATAAACATTTGAAAATTCCTGATATTTATTTATTAGTGATTTATATATTAGCTTTTTATTAAACTTAGGATTGAATAAAAAGGTTTGTCAACTCATATTTAATATTTGAAATAAAATACTAATGTATTTTTTGTATATAAAAAGCTTTTTGTAGATGTAAAATGAAAGTTAAATACAATGCGTAAAAGCTTTACAGTAAGTCAGTTTTTAAGAAGTCACGTGTAAAATAAATTTTCTGCAGTACCTTATAACATATGAAATATAAATATGCATGATCATCTGATTTAAAGATAACGTCTCAATTAGTTGTAACAGATGACAAATAAGTATCACAATGTTACAATGAATTACAATGTTATTAAAATTTAAGTTGTAACAGGTGATAAATAAGCATCACAATATTGTAATGTCATCTTTAGTCTGATCGAAACTTCTTTATTAAAGAAATATTTTATATAAATTTTATTTGAAATTTAAAAATTTTACAAATTGAAATATTAAATAGTATTTTTTTTCATTTAATTAACTTTTAACTTTACAAAGGTGAATGATAAGTGCATATAATTACAAGTATATCACATGATAATATATTACATGATTTTTTTACCTGGGGGTAGAGGGTAAGCAAATATATTAAAATTATATTAGCTAATATATGTTACTACCCTAATAAATATAATTTTAAATATATTATATATAATATATTTATTTATTATTTTTCTTTTTTATTGATATATAAGTCAGTTTATTCAAAGTCTAATTATTTATATCTTGAATTGTTTAATGAGTACTATTAAAAATTAAAAATTATTTTTAAAGTTATAGATATTACTAAGGTTGTTAGACAAAACTTAGAAGTTTTGCAAGTCATTTAAATAAAAAAGATAAAATTTAGCGAAATTATATTTAATCTTATTAAAAATCTGTGAAATTTTAGAAAAGATAAAACTATATCAAAGTTTATAAAATGTAAAACTATATTAAAACTTTAGTAAAAAATTAGCGAAACTATAGTTTAGACATTTTATCAAATCTAAAATAAGTTTAGACAAGCACCTTAGATATTACTAAATAAATTATTTTGAAATTTACTCATTTTTTTTATGAAAAATTTTTTAATTAGACCTTTATTTGCTTATATAATTAATACAAAATTTAAAACTTTTCTTAAGATATTTTATTAAATTCTTATTATTTAAATAATAATATTATTTTATTATTTAAACTTTGCATATTGCAATATTTTGATAATAAAATTTTATTATATAAAAGGTATTAATTTACTTTTTTTAATAGTTTAATTGTAATAATAATAATTTGAGAAAAGAATTTTGCAAGTTTTTATAGAATCAGTATTTTTATTAAAAAGAAATATTAAGCTTATTTTTTAATTAAAAATAAAATATTTCTTTTTTCTTTTAAAAAAAACATTTGTTTTACCCATTTACCAAATTCAGTTTATCTAAGAAGCTTAATATTTTTATAAAAAAAAAAATATATATATGTTAAGATTATTTTTAATTAAAAATAAAATGTTTTCTTTTCTTCTTTAAAAAAATATTACTCTTATCATTTAATAAATTCAGTTTATTTAAGAAGTTCAAAATTCTTATAAAAGAAAAAATAATATTAAGATTATTTTTTAAAAAAAAGTTTATTTTTCTCATTTTAAAAAAAAATATTCTGTTATCTATTTATTAAGTTTAATTCATCTAAATATTAAAAAGAATTTATTTTTTTTTATATACAAGAAGTTATTTTTATAAAAAAAAAATTAGATTTTTTTTAATTAAAAAAAATTTATTTTATCTTAAAAGTATGTTTAGTTCTTCAAAAAGTTTAGAGATAACTTTACAAAAAAGAAAAATAAAATAAAATCTAATGTATTTAATTTATTAAAAATAAAATAGTTAAATGATTATATTACATAATATTTTAGTATAACTAATATATAGCTAATATATTATAGTTGGTTAGGATAAGTTTAGATATAGTATATAAAATTTTATAATTAATTCATTATATTTAATGTAAATAAATATAAAAATTCAGTTTAGAAAATTTTAATTTATTATAATTAAATTTTAGTATATACAGATTTGTTATAATCAATTTTGACTGTAAATATTATAGGATAAAAATTATATATTAAATTAATATCTTAAAAAATATTAGTATTATATATTTTTTTATAATATTTTAAAATATATAATATGATTGAATAAATTTTTATAGAAAAGAAATTTATGATTTAGATATAGATTCAATAATATAAATTATTTAAAATACTAGTTGAAATCAAAAAAATTGAACATGTGAAAAATCAGCCTAAAATCAGCAAATTATCAAAAATCAATTTAGCCGATTAGTATACATTAGAAATTAGCTAAGAATCAGCCAAAATTTGACCTATCTTATTTATAGCCGATTGGCATACATCAAAAATCAGTTAAAATTTAACCTATCTTATTTATAGCTAATTGATGTCTGATTTACATCTAATTAGTATATATTAAAAATTGTTTAAAATTTGACTTATCTTATTTATCTCTGATTTAAATCTAATTGGTATATATCAAAATTAAGTAAGAATCAGCCAAAATTCAACCTATTTTATTTATAGCTGATTGATGTCTGATTTATATCTGATTGGTATACATCAAAATGACTAAAATATTTCAAAATAAAATAAAATTCAGAAGAAAATATAACTAATATTTAGAATTAATAGCTAAATAATACTAAAAACATTCAATTTATTTCACAAATGGTATTTTTTTATTAATTAAATTAATAACCAAATATTCTTTTACATTTTGTCAGGCTAAATTCGATAATTAATTAGTATAAATTAACTCAAAATATAATGAATTGATATTATATAATCACTACTTTTCAGATAAAATTCAGTATTTTATAATTTGATATTATATGTTTCTTCTTTACTAAAATAATACTGCATATTTGAAAAACTTGCAAATTTATATTAATAAATATATGCTAATAAATGTTCAGCTTATTTAGATGATAAATTAACCTTATATGTAAAATAATATAGACTTGACTAGGTAATAATTGACTATACTATTATTTATAATAAATTTAACTAAAATATACAAATTTTTTACATGTTGTAAAGATATCAATAATCTAAAGATTTTAGAACTAATTCAATACCTTCTGAATTGATTTATTTTAATCTGAATCATTATGTTATCTTCTGAATCCTTATCAAATGGCTTTCTAAAATCAAATATAATATAAGTAACATTGTAGTATTCAACTATTAAATCAAGCATTTCACTTAAAATAATTATATTATCAAATGATAGTTTAAGAAATTCACTAGAAAATAGTTTACTATTAGTAATATTTGATTTTTTAATATTTCGTAAATTTATTTAAAATTGGTAGATTTCATCAAAAGAAAATTTGTTTGTATCTGAAAGAGAACTAATTGAAGGCTAATTATCTAGCAATTCAAATTCTTTTATCTTAACATCACTGAAATTTATAATACTGTTGATTTGAATATCAAATATTAATTAACGTATCTCAGATTTAATTTTTCTATTACATTGAGTAAAGAATCTAAAAATTGTTCATAAATTAGTAAACTGATTTATTCAAGAAATTCTTAAAAAAATACCTAATATTCCATTCATATATTTAAAAGAAAAATACTAAAACATATATAATAGACTATAGTCTATTAAGTAATCATACAAATGGAGAAAAAGGTAAAGGTTTAGTATGATTTTGTTATGCTTATGATTATATTTAATCAACTTTACAATCTCAATTAATCTTCAATATATTTTATGTAATAGATCTGATTCTACAATCTAGCTTACTAAAATTATATAAATCTTTACAAAATGTATAAGAATCTTTTTATCTACAATCAGAAAATATTTTCAAAGTAAACAGTAATATACAGTAAAAAATATTCACTACCGATCAGTCGTAAAGTTAGAAAATCCTTTTCCTTCATAAATTTTATCCAAAATTTAATTCAAATTAAAAGGAATCTGAAATTTATTTATCTTTTCTAAATCTTATTCAGAAAATTTAATGTCAAAATCCCTTTATTAATTCAGATTCATTTTACTATTTATTATGTAATGTCTAAAAATAAGCAATACATTAAATCAATTATAATATATTTTATAGGGTCAAAATATGATAAACATAATCATTCAGACTATCTTACATCACTTTACTTTATAAATTATTTTTGTAATTTATCTGAATTGTAGCATTTCTATTCTAAAACATTTTGACAATGTTCAATTGGATTTTGCATAATAAACCAATCATTGATATTATCTATTCTGACAAAATTATACTGATGATTTTTATAATTTACCTTCTTTTTACATATATGATATAATACTAAGGCTAAAATATGTCCACATATTTTTCTAGCGACTAATATATTACATGAAATAAGAATTAAAGTTATATGAATATTCTTTCCTTTAGGATGTTTATATGTTTTATCTATTATTAATCCATTTTAAAGTGATTTCAATTTATTTATAATTAACACTAAATAGTGATTTATTTCATATAAATTAACTTCGTTTAATCTAGATAAAAGATTAAGAGTCAATAATTTATGTTTAAATCAGATATTATAAGGCAAATTGCATATAGAAGTATATATTACTCTGATATTATAAATAATACTCCTATATGATTGGAACTAGTTGAGATTTAGCATTAATTCAAAATGAGAATTAGCCACTTCATTTTGAAAAAAATTTGCTAAAACTTTTTGTGAAGATTCTTTTAATATCTATCATTCTTCACCATCATATATATCAATTATAATATTGTTAAAATGCTAACAATTTGTCTATTGTCTCAAACTAGTTTTAAAATTAGGCTAACAATATATAAAAGTAAGTTGTTATTATATTTCAGAAAATAAAAGATTAAATTAAGTCAAATTAATATTTTTAAGATAACAGAGTATTGCAAAATTATATTTTGTGAATTGATGAATTGAGAAATTCTATATGCTAATATTTTATTACAGTCAGCATATTATTCTGTTAAAAATTTACTATTTCCTATTTTTAATATTATTACACAGAAGAAGACATAGATGATGATGATCTAAAGGATGATGTCAATTCCTAGAAAATCATATATGTCTTCTATGTTATCTATATCATCTATAGCATATTTCTTTTATTTTTTTTTATTTTATTTATTTTATATATTTATTATATTTAATTTATTTCATATATTTTATTTATTATTTATTTCTTTTATATCTTTAATAACTTTATATTTTTTATTTTATATAAATAAAAGACAATTTCTTTTAACTTAATAGTGTGTCTGACTCATAGTTTTATTAAATAGTTTAGTT